>CAKNYM010052757.1:341321-352849 GCA_932195095.1 Andricus curvator | reverse complement strand
CATCAAAATCAATTGAAAATTCCTACTAATGGAGAGCGGAAAAAGATCCTAAAATATTTGAAAATCCTTGAAATTCCCTGAAGCGTTATTATTTTCTTCAAATAGGCTCTTTAGGTTTGAAAAAGAGTTATATATAGACATATATTAAATTTTCTCCTGCTTGCAATATTAAAATAGTTATATTAATTGAACTGCAATATTATATTTTTGTTTTTGGGAGAGTTTAAAAATGCATTTAGGATTCTTTGAAAATAAGGCGTGAAGGGAGACGCCATCAGTTTAATTTTCGAGTTTTCCAACACCTCAAAATGTCTTGAACGATTTACCCCCCCCCCCCCAACCTCACTTCTATCATTACATGAAGAAAAATTTTACTTCAGCAGAAATTAATATAAATTGGTATAAAATGAAGAAAAACTCATCTTTTTAAAGCAGGTGGTAGGTTGCTCCATTTTCAGTCAATTTCGAAGATACAAAATACACTTTGTTTACGCGGTTATAAAATCTTGTATGAATATTTATATATACAGAAACAATGTGGAGTAATTCGAGTAATTCACTTGTAAAACAGTTCTAATCGGCCGTAATATGCTAGTAATCCGATGTAATTCACTTGTAATTTGAAGTAATTCACTTTTAATCCGAGTCATTTGCAGTAATACAAGTAATCCACTTGTAATGCGCCCTAGTTCAAACAATTCGAAGTATTTTCAAGGAATCTGTATTATCATCAGAGAATAACAGACATTTTTAACGTCTTTTCAGACTAGATAGAAATATGAATTAAAAATTATTTTAATTAATTTTTTTCTGAAGAAAGATCTTCCCCTTTCGCTCCGCTGGAAATCGAACCTCAGAACTTCTGATTGTCGGTCGGGTGCTTTCCCATTAAGCTACTAGAGAGATCGAGAGAAGAAACTTTTTTCAGAAAATACACGTAATCGGAAGTTCTGAGGTTCGATTCCCAGCGGAGCGAAAGGAGAAGATCTTTTTCCAGAAAAAAATAATTTAAAATGATTTTTAATTCATATTTCTGTCTAATCTGAAAAGACGTTAAAAATTTCTGTTATTCTCTGATAGTAATACAGATTCCTTGAAAAAATTTGATTTACCACCTGGCAAAATAATGCGTGTATTTTCTGAAAAAAGTTTCTTCTCTCGATGTCTCTAGTAGCTTAATGGGAAAGCATCCAACCGGCAATCGGAAGTTCTGAGGTTCGATTCCAAGCGCAGCGAAAGGAGAAGATATTTTTTCAGAAAGAAATTAATTAAAATACTTCGAAGTAATACACTTGCACGCCAATTCTAATCTACAGTAATTTACTTATAATCCGAAGTAATTTGAAGTAATCAAGAGTAATCCATTTGTAATCCAGATCATTCGGAGTAATTCAGGTAATATAAGTAATCTACTTGTAATCCAGTTCTAATCTGCAGTAATCCAGGGTAATTAGGGATAATCCACTTGTAACCCAGATAATTCGGAGTAATTTATGTAATAAAAGTAATCCACTTGTAATCCAGGTAATGCGAAGTAATTTAGGTAATTCATAGTTTACATAGGTAATCCAACTATTTGTTAACTATTTTATTGAAAATGTATTGCTGTTTCTTGTTAAAAATTAATTTTATCAACTGAAAAGTCAACTACTCCATTATTTGTTTAAAATTGGTCTTTTTTGTTGAAAGTTCGTCTTTTTCGGTATAGAATTAATATTCTTCTTTGAAGTTTCAGGAATTTTTATGAAAATTCAACTATTTGGTGAAAAATGAATTTACTTCGTAGGAAATTCAACAAAGTTAAAAAGCCTTTTTTTTAATTCTACTATTTTTGTAGATAATTAATTTTTTTTGTTGAAAAATTCGTTTTTTTGTTGTTGAAATTTTAATTTTTTTAACTGAAAATATAAACATTCTATTTAGAGTTGAAAATCGATCTTTTTTTTAGTTGAGACTTCAAGTACTTGGCTAAAAGTTAAACTACATTTTTATAAATTCAGTTTTCTTGTTGATGATTCTGCATTTTAGATAAAAATGGTTTGGTTGAAAATTTAACATTTTTTTTTTTTTTTTTTTTTTTTTTGAAAATTCGTTCTTTTTTTTTAGTTATAAATTAATTTTTTGAATTGAAAATGCAATTCTTAAATTTTTGGTGAAAATTTACTTTCCTTAGTTGAAAATTCACGTATTTTGTTAAAATCTCGTTTTTTTTTTTGCTATAATATTAAGATTCTTGCTTGAAAATTAATTTTTATGGTTGAAAAGTGAACTATTTTGCTGAAAATTAATTTTTCTCTTCATATTATAATTGGCCTACGATTTTTTTTCTTTCTAGACTAAAAAATCTTTTCTTGTTGAAAATTCAACAATTTTGTTAATAATTAGTTTTTTTATAAATTCAATTGTTTTTTATTTAAAATTAAAAGCTTTTTGGATTGAAGTATGAACTATTGAATTTTTCGTTGAAAATTCGTCTTTTTTGTAGAAAATTCTACTTCTTGGTGAAAAATTAATGTATTTCGTTAAAAATATTAACTTTTTTCTGATTGAAAATTCATATCTTCGAATAAAAAACTTAAACTATTTTATATAAAATTCATCTCTTTTGGAATATATGTAATATTTGTGGGTAAAAATACAATTGGTTGAAAATTCATATTTTTTCAATAATTTTGTTAATAATTCGTTTTTTTTTAATTCAACTGTTTTTTATTTAAAATTTAAATCTTTTCGGATTGAAATATCAACTATTACATTTTTCGTTGAAAATTCGTCTTCTTGGTAGAAAATTCATGTATTTGCTTGAAAATCAACTTTTTTTAAACTTAATCTTCGGGTTAAAAAATTAAATTATTTTTTTTTAAATTTAAATATCAACTAATATATTTTTCGTTTAAATTTCGTCTTCTTTGTAGAAAATTATTCTTTTTGGTAGAAAATGTATGTATTTTATTAACAATTTTACTTTTTCGGATGAATTCAACTGTTTTTAATTAAAAATAAAACTCTTTTTTTGTTAACCCCGAAAAAAATAAACTAATAAACCTAAAAAATAAATATTTATTCGAAATTTTTATTTTGTCGTATGATTGACGAACGGACAAAAGAAAGAAAAAGTATAGAATTGACTGATTCGTTTTTCATATTACCTCATGTTGGCAGAACTAAGATTAACAGTATTCGATTTTCTGAAAAACAAGTTTTGCACTAAGATGCAAATTTATTTCAACATATGTGCATTCTGTTTCAAAGTTTTCCACCATTCAGTAGATGATGAAAGAGTAAAAAAAACAGAAAATACTCGTATCACGCAATTTAATTGCGTGGAACAAAAAATTTCACTATAAGTCCTTAAATTAGAAGCATACATTTTTATTAATTTAAATTTTAAATTTTCTGACAATTGGTAAAATTAGAAAGTTTTTTTTTTCAACAATACAAAATATCCAAACTCATCTTTGAATAAAGATAAAGTGAAATCAATACGTCAATTCTCTAAAGATACATGAAGACATTTCAAATATTGTGGTTAAATTTCAATTTTGGATATTATACCAAATTTAAATCGAGAAATTTAAGAGCGTGTTGTCCAGATTTGATAGTTGCATTCTTGTTTTTATTTTACTGTCCAAGCATATTCTAGATAAATTTGAATGTTGGATGTTAAGCAAAATTTGAAAGGAGACATTATTTATTTAAGAGTGCTTTGTCCCAAGTTTCACCGTTGAATTAGTTTTTTTTTAATTTCCAAGCATTTTGTAGTTTAATTTGAATGTTGGATGTTATTATAAAAAAATTTGAAAGGAGAAAATTAAGAATGAAATAGAGAATGAAATGAACAAATCCTTTGTTTGGACTATTTAAGTTTGATCGTTAGATTCTTGTTTTTTTTTTAATTTCCAAGCATATTGTGGTTAAATTTCAATTTTGGATATTAAACCAAATTCAAATGGAGACATTTAAGAGCGTATTGTTCAAATTTGATTATTGGATTCTTATTTTTTTTTATTTCCAAGCATTTCGTAGTTTAATTTATTTGAATGTTGGACGCTGCAATACATTTTTATTGAGACATCTAAGAGTGTGTTGTCCAGATTTGATAGTTGCATTCTTGTTTTTATTTTACTGTCCAATCATATTCTAGATAAATTTGAATGTTGGATGTTAAGCAAAATTAGAAAGGACACATTTAAGAGTGCTTTGTCCAAGTTTGATCGTTGGATTCTTGTCTTTTTTTTATTTCCAAGCATATTGTGGTTAAATTTCAATTTTGGATATCAAACCAAATTTAAATGCAGACATTTAGGAGCGTGTTGTCCAAATTTGATGATTGGATTCTTGTTTTTTTTTTTTAATTTCCAAGCATTTCGTATTTTTATTTGAATGTTGGACGCTGCAATCAATTTTAATTGAGATATCTAAGAGTGTGTTGTCCAGATTTGATAGTTGCATTCTTGTTTTTATTTTACTGTCCAACCATATTCTAGTTAAATTACAATTTCGGATATAAAGCCAAATTTGAATTTAAACATCTAAGAGCGTGTTGTTATAATTTGATAGTTGTGTTCATGTTTGTATTATAATGTCCAAGCATATTGTAGTTAAATTTCAATTTTAGATATTAAAACAATTTTGAATGGAGATATTTAAGAGTGTGTTGTCCAAATTTGATTATTGGATTCTTGATTTTTTTTATTTCCACGCATTTCGTACTTTTATTTGAATGTTGGATGCTGCAATAAATTTTAATTAAGACATCTAAGAGTTTATAGTCCAGATTTGATAGTTAGATTCTCGTTTTTATTTTACTGTGCAAGCATATTCTAGTTAAATTTAAAATTTGGATATTAAACCAAATTTGAATAGACATTTAGGAGCGTCTTGACCAAATTTGATTATTGGATTCTTGGTTTTTTTTTTAATTTCCATGTATTTCGTAGTTATATTTGAATATTGGATATTAAATAAGATTTGAAAGGAGACATTTAAGAGTGTGCTGTCCAAGTTTTGTCTTTGAATTCTTGTTTTTTTTTAATGTCCAAGCATTTCGCAATTGAATTTAAATGTTAAAACAATTTTGAATGGAGACATTTGAAAGCGTGTTGTCCAAATTTGATTATTGGATTCTTGTTTTTTTTTTTAATTTTCAAGCATCTCGTAGTTAAATTTTAATATTGGATGTTTAACAAAATTTGAATGAAGACATTCAAAAGCGTGTTGTCCAAATATTTAAAATATGAACGTAGGGCGGTAAAAAAAATTTGAATGATTACATTTAGGAGTGTGTTGTCCAAATTAGATTGTTGGTCACCTCGTTTATTTTTTTTTAGTTCCTAAAAATTTCGTTCTTAAATTTGAATGTCGGGCGTTAAAGAAAATTTGAATGAAGGTATCTAATAAAGCGTGTTGTTCAAATTTGGTCGCCGGATTCATGTTTTTTTTTTAATTTCCAAGCATTTCGTTGTTAAATTTTAATGTTGGGCGTTAAAAAAGAATTCAAATTTTAACTAATTTTCAAGTTAATTTCCTAAATTGTAAAAAAACAATAACAATTTATTTATTATTTTATTTATTATTATTATTTATTATTATAATTTATTATGTATTTATTTATTAATGTGTTCCGCTGACGGAAGTATTTGTGAATTATGGAAGAGAGTAGGAGCGAAGAAAGTCGCGTTGGGCGGAAGAAATTACCGCAGGAAGTGTGTCAGTAGTGCGTGACAAGCCATTGGTATAATCAGCCTGAATGAACTCAAGCAATGTCATCCAGTTTCTGTAATTGGGTAAAACTTTTTTTCCACTATTTGTGTAAGAGTGGAAAAACCTATACCTACATAGAAATTAATTTCTCCTGACCTTGCCACAATATTTGTACTGAACTAGAACATAATATTGATCAGAGAATGTCAGAATTGCTATCAAATAAAGTAAATAGTAATGATTACTGGCACCTTTACACACGATCCCTCATTTTTTTTTATTTTAGTGCCAAAGTTATTCCTCTTACATCCAAAATATAAATTCAATTTATTTATTTATTTATGTATTATTAAGATAAAAAAAATTAATTTTCAACCAAATACATATATTTTCTACCAAAAAGAATAATTGTCTATCAAAAAAGACTAATTTTCAACGAAAAATGTAATTGTTGAAATTTCAATCCAAAAAGATTTTAATTTTTAATTAAAAACAGTTGAATTAAAAAAACGAATTATTAACAGAAATTTTGAATACTCAGAAAAAAAAGATGGATTTTCAAACAAGATAAAGAATCGTCTTACTGTACTAATTATTATTTTAATAGCATAATTAAATAAGATATTTAAATTTTTGAATTTCAAGGTGAAGTTACTCCATTATTTGTTTAAAATTGATCTTTTTTAGTTGAAAATTCGTCTTTTTCGGTATAGAATTAATATTCTCCTTTGAAGTTTCAGGAATTTTTATGAAAATTCAACTATTTGGTGAAAAATGAATCTCAACAAAGTTAAAAAGTCTTTTTTTTTTAATTCTACTATTTTGGTAGAAAATTAATTTTTTGTCGTTGAAAATTCGTTTTTTTTGTTGTTGTTGAAATTTTAATTTTTTTATTGAAAATATAACCATTCTATTTAGAGTTTAAAATTGATCTTTTTTAGTTGAGACTTATCGGTTGAAAGTTGGTCTTTTTGGTTGAGGATTCAACTATTTTATTGAGAATTTGTCTTTTTCGTTTGACTTCAACTGTTTTTCATTTAAAATTAAAATCTGTTTTTGTTGAAATAATAACTCTTACATTTTTCTTCGAGAATTCATCTCTTTTGATTAAAATTTTTTGTACTTAGCAGAAAATTCAACAATTTCGTCAAAAATTCATTTTTTGGTGAAGAATCTTCATTTTAAAGGAAAATTCATCTCTTTAGTTGAAAACTTATCTATTTTTTTAAAAATTGACTAATAAACTAAAAATTCAACTACTATAGTTCAAAATTCAGCATTTCAGTTGAAAATTCATCTCTTTGGTTGAAAATCAACAATTTTGTTGGAAGTTCGTTTTTTTTGTTGGGCATGTATTATTTTAGTTGAAAATTCATCTCTTTGGTTTTAAAATTTAATTATTTTGTTGAAAATTCGTTTTTTTTGGGTAAAATTCTATTTTTCAACTAGAAATTTAACTACTAAATTTTTGGTGAAATATTTATCTCTATTGAGTTGATAATTGCTCTTTTTTAGTTGGAAATTCAACTATTTGTTTAAAAATTCATGCATTTGTTAAAAAAATTTTATATTGTAGAAAATTGATCTTCTTTATTAAAAGTTAAATTACTCTGTTGAAAATTCATTTTTTGGTTGGAGATGTATTATTTTAGTAGAAAATTCATCTCTTTGGTTTGAAAATTTAATTATTTAGTTGAAAATTCGTTTTTTTAAAAGTAAAATTCAATTTTTTAACTAGAAATTTAACTATTACATTTTTGGTGGAAAATTTATCTTTCTTAATTGAAATTTCAACTGCATGGTTGAAAATTGTTCAACTATATGCTTAAAAATTCATGTATTTTGATGAAAAAAAATTTATTTTGTAGAAAATTAATCTTCTTTGTTGAAAGTTAAACTACTTTTTTAAAAATTAAGTTTTTGGTTGGAGATGTATTATTTGAGTTGAAAAATCACTTCTTTGGTTTGAAAATTTAATTATTTTGTTGAAAATTCGTTTTTTTGGGTAAAATTCAATTTTTCAACTAGAAATTTAACTATTACATTCTTGGTAGAATATTTGTATTTATTTAGTTGAAAATTTAATTGCAAGATTGACAATTGCTCTTTTTTAGTTGAAAATTCATGTATTTTGTTAAAAAAAAAATTATTTGCTAGAAAATTAATCTTCTTCGTTGAAGGTTAAACTAATTTGTTAAAAATGAATTTTTTGTTTGAAAATTGATCTTTAGTTGAAAATTCAAATATTTGGTTTAAAGTTCATATATTTTGAAGAAAATTCAACAATTTGGTTTAAAAGTAATTTTGTTGGATATAGATTCTTCATTTTAATTACAAATTCAACTTTGGTTGAACATTGAACTATTTTATTGAAAATTCGTTGTTTTTTTTTGCTAAAAAATTTATTTTCTGACTGAAAATGTAAATATTCTATTTCTGGTTCAAAATTTTACTTTTTTAATTCAAAATTGAACTGTGTAGTTAAAAATTTATGTAAATAGTTGAAAATTTGTATTTTTCGGTAGAAAATTAATTTTCTCGGTTAAAAATTCATGTTTTTGGTTGAATATTCAACTATTTGGTTAAAAATTAATCTGCTTTTTTTAAATAAACCATTTGTTGAAAAGTAATCAAGTATTCCATTGTTGGTGCAAAATTGATCTTTTTTTAGTTGAAAATTCAACTACTTGTTTGAAAATTCAGGTATTGTGTTAACAAATTTTTTTTTTCAGAAAATTTAACTACATGTTTAAAACTTGAACTATCTTTGTTAAAAATTCATTTTTAACTATTTAACTATTTATTCACGTGTTTTGTTAAAAATGAATCTCTTTGGTTGAAAATTTAACTATAATGATGAAAATTCTCTGACTTTTAATTGAAAATTCGTTCTTTATGTTGTTAAAAAAATTCTTTTTTTTCCAACTGAAAATGTAACTATTTCACTTTCGTTTCGAAATTGATCTTTTTTAGCTGAAAATTCAATTGCTTGTTCGAAAATTGAACGACTTTTTTGGAAATTCATTTTCCTGGTTGAAGATTCTTGATTTTAGTTGAAAATACGATTAATTTTTTGAAAATATTTGGTTAAAAATTCGTGGCTGTTGCTAGAAAATTATTCTCCTTGCTTGAAAACTCATCTTCTTAGTTAAAAATGAAATTAAATTGGTTAAAAATTTAACTTTTTTGTTGAAAATTCGTTTTTTTCTTGGTATAAAAAAATTCTTCTTTTTTAACTGAAAATTTAACTATTTCACTTTTGTTTGGGAATTTATCCGTTTTAGTTGAAAATTCAACTGCTGGGCTGAAAGTTGAACTATTTTGTTAAAAATCATTTTCCCGGTTGAAGATTCTTGATTTTAGTTAAAAATTGAACTATTTTTTTTCTCGAAAATTCGTTTTTTTATATAAAATTATTCTCCTTGCTTGCAAATTCATCTTTTTAGTTACAAATTAAATTAAATTCGTGAAAAATTGAACTTTTTTGTTGAAAATTCGTTTTTTTTTGTGTAAAATTTTTTTTTTCAACTGAAAATGTAAATATTTCACTTTTGTTTGGGAATTTATCTGTTTTAGTTGAAAATTCAACTGCTTGTTTGAAAATTGAACTACTTTGTTAAAAATTCATTTTCCTGGTTGAAGATTCTTGATTTTAGTTGAAAATTGGACTATTTAAAAAGAAAAATTTTAATTCGTTTTTTTATAGAAAATTATTCATCTTGCTTGAAAATTCATATTTTTAGTTAGAAATTAAATTATACTGGTGAAATGTATAACTATTTTGTTGAAAATTCGTTTTCTTTTTGGTCTAATTTTTTTTTTTTAACTGAAAATGTAACTATTTCACTTTTGTTTGGGAAGTTATATGTTTTAGTTGAAAATTCAACTGCTTGGTTGAAAATTTAACTACTTTGTTAAATATCATTTTCCCGATTGAAGATTCTTGATTTTAGTTGAAAATTGTAGTATTTTGTTGAAAATTTGTTTTTTTTATAGAAAATGATTCTCCTTGCATGCAAATCCATATTTTTAGTTAAAAATTAAATTATACTGGTGGAAAATATAACTATTTTGTTGAAAATTCGTTTTTTTTTGTGTAAAATTTTTTTTTTTTAATTAAAATGTAACTATTTCACTTTTGTTTAGGAAGTTATCTGTTTTAGTTGAAAACTCAACTGCTTGGTCGAAAATTAAACTACTTTTTTAAAAATCATTTTCCCTATTGAAGATTGTTAGTTAGTTAATAGTTAATAGTTGAAAATTGGACTATTTTTTTGTTTGAAAATTCGTTTTTTTACAAAAAATTATTCTCCTTGCCTGAAAATTCATCTTTTTAGTTAAAAATTGAATTATACTGGTGAAAAATTTAACTATTTTGTTGAAAATTCGTTTTTTTTTTGGTGTAAGAAAATTTATTTTTTTTTTAACTGTGAATGTAACTATTTCACTTTTGTTTGGGAATTTATCTGATTTAGTTGAAAATTGTACTATTTTTTCAAATTTTTTTTTAATTCGTTTTTTTTATAGAAAATTATTCTCCTTGCTTGAAAACTTATCTTCTTAGTTAAAAATTAAATTAAATTGTTGAAAAATTTAACTATTTTGTTGAAAATTCGTTTTTTTTTTTCTGAAATATAACCTAATTTAATTTATGACCGCTCATGATTTTCAGTACTTTCCAAGTGACAGGAACATACATGACAGCAACAGTTTTTAAAATATGGGATAAAATAAGCATCTAGCAAACTAGATAAAATTAAAAAATTAAAATATAATGGCAACGAGTAGAGAACTTGCTTCAGTTAGCAGTACTTTGGAAGAAATTGTTGAAAGAGTGGAACTGGAATTAAAGGAAATTAAAACCGGGAATGCTTCTCTAGATTTACCGGAAGACAACTTTTCTTTGGCGATAAAAAGTAGATCTGCGATAAGCGAAATTTCAGGATTGGATGACATCAGTTGCCGAATTTGCTACGACTCTCATCGGGCCGTGCCGATTGTATTTCCTTGCAGGTGCAAGGTTAGAGAAACATTTTCGTATTTTTATTATTTATCAACCTTTTCCCATTATTATCAGGTTATGAATACCGTTATTTATTGGCCACTTTAATTGTATTTAAATTAGTTTTTTATTTGCTTGAAAATTATTTTTTTTATAACTGAAAATGTAAATATTCCAATTGAGTATTCCATTATTTTAGTTGCAAATTCCTCTATTTGTTTGAACATTAATTTTTTCAACTGAAAATTTAACTATTCCATTTTTGGTTGAAAATTGATTTTTTTTAGTTCAAAATTCAACTATTTCGTTGAAAATTCAACTATTTCGTTGAACATTCATGTATTTCGTTGAAAAATCGCATTTTTTGGTTTAAAATTCAACTATCCATTACGAAAAAGAAGTATTGGTAAGTATTGGATATAATACTTTTTTCGCGAATAAGTATTGGAAATCCAATATTTTTTCGCGAAAAAAGTACTGGATCCTAATACTTCTTTTCCATAAGGGATTCCAGTTGAAGATTCATCATTTTAGTTGCAAATTTATCAGTTTTGTTGTAAATTAATTTTTTGTTTACTGAAAATTTAAATATTTTATTTTTAGTTGTGAATTGATATTTTGTTGTTCACAGTTCAATTATATGGATAAAAATTAATTCTTTTATCTGAGAATTTAACTATTCCATTTTTAGTTGAAAATTGATTATAATTATTCGAAAATTTGTCGTTTTTAGTTTAAAATTCATGTCTTCGGTGGAAAAATCTTATTTTTTGGTTTAAAATTCAACTATTCCAGTTGAAGATTCATCATTTTAGTTGATAAT
>CAKNYM010052757.1:306942-341311 GCA_932195095.1 Andricus curvator | reverse complement strand
AATTCAACTATTAGGCTGAAAATTCAACTATTTCGTTGAAAATTCATATATTTCGTTGAAAAATCATTTTAAGCTTCTTGTTTAAAATGCATCTGTTTGGTTGAAACTTTAATTATTCCATTGAATTTTTTTTTGTTCAGTTTCAAATTAATTTTTTTACTGAAATTTTAACTATTCTATTTTAAATTGAAAATTTATCCGTTTTAGGTGAAAATTCAACTATTTTGTTGAAAACTTGTCTTTTTTTGTAGAAAAGTAACCTCATTAGTTGAAACGTTGCCTTTTTGGTTTAAAATTATTTCTTTGGTTGAAAATTAAACTATTTTGTTGAAAATTCCTTTAAAAATTAAAATATTAGTTTGAAAATTTATATATTTTGTTAAAAATTAATCTTTTTTGGTAGAAAATTAATATTCATGGTTAAAAGTTAATTTTCTTGGTTGAAAATTAATTTTCTTTTGTTGAACATTTTTTTCTGAAAATTTAAATATTCCATTTTGGTCGAAAATTCATCTTCTTGTAAAAATCTTCTTTGTTAAAATTCATCGGTTTGGTTCATAATTTAATTATTCCATTGAAATTCTTGTTTTTTTTAATTAATTTTTTTACTGAAAATTCATATATTTTGTTGAAAGTTCATCTTTTTTGGTAGAAAAGTAATCTCATTAGTTGAAACTTCATCTTTTTGGTTAAAAACTCATTTGTTTAGTTGAAAATATGTTTTGCTGAAAATTCGTGTCTTTTTATTTGGTTAAAAATTAATTTTTTTACAGAAAATTGAATTCCCTGATCAATTTTTCATTTTCCCTGATATTAAAAAAAAAAAATTTTCTAGGTATAAAAATAATTAACCTTACACCTAGAAGAATAATAACGGTAATGCAAAATAATCTTTGTGTAAAAGTTAATATTTCCACCAAAAAAATACGACAGATTTTTCAGTCGATAAAGAAAAAAAATCTTATCGAAAATGTTGAATTTTCATCCCAAAAAGACGAATTTTCTGAAAACAGTTGAGTTTTCAAACCGTAAATATTTTTAATGTTTTTAATAAAAAAGGAAATTTTTAAAAGAAAAAATGGAATAGTTACATTTTCAGTTAAAAAATTAATTTTTAACCAAATAGTTGAATATTCTACCCAAAAGATGAATTTTCTAACGAAAAAGACAAATTTTCAGCAAAATATTATCAACTAAAAAAGATAAAACAACAAAAAATAGAATAGTTAAAATGTTAGATAAATGAATTTTGAACCAAAAAAGATACTAATTTTCAACAAAATAGTTAGATTTTCAACTAAAGAAATGAATTTTCGACCAAAGTGGAATAGTAACCAGAAAGAATAATTTTTAGCCAAGAGGAGTAATTTTCTACCAAAAAATAAAAATAAATTATGAACAAATACATAAATTTTCAAAATATTTCAATTTTTTAAGGGATTTTTAACAAAATAGGTAAACTTGCAATCAAATAAATGAACTTTTAACTAGAAATATAAATTTAAAACCAAAAATATAATAGTTAAAATGTTATAAAAATGAATTTTCAACTAAAAAAAAAGACACGAATTTTCAACAACATAGTTAGATTTTCAACTAAAGAAATGAATTTTTTACCAAAAAGGTTAACTGTCAACTAATGAGATTACTTTTCTACCAAAAAAGACGAATTGTCAAACAAAATAGTTGAATTTTCACATAAAACAGATACATTTTTAGCTTAGAATAGTTAAAGTTTCGGCAAAAAAATCATTTTCTACCGAATATAATTTTTGTTGATGGAACAGTTAAGTTTTCAACAAAACAGATGAATTTTAACGAAGAAGATTAAATTTCTATAAAAAAAGATTAAGTTGTAACAAAATACATATATTTTCAACCAAATATTTGAATTTTTAAATGAATTTTTAACCTAATAGGTTAATTTTCAACCAAACATATGAATTTTTAAACAAATAGATGAATTAGTCACCAACGATATTAAAATATTCTACCAGAAAAGATGAAATTTGTACAAAATATATTCATTTTCTACTGAATAGTTGAATTTTCAACTGAAGATTAATTTTCAATAAAATAATTAGTGGTTAAATTAATAGAAAAATGAATTTTCAGCGAGTCAGAAGTAGGAATTTTCAACCAAAGAAATTAATTTTCAACCATAAAGAAAATTGGTCATCCAAGCATAATAATTTTCAATCAAAAATTAAATGGTTAAATTGTTAGAAAAATGAATTTTCAACCAGAAAAAAAAAGAATTATCCAGAAAATAGTCAGATTTTCAACCAAAAAAATTAATTTATAACAAAAAACATGAATTGTCAACTAATGAGATTACTTTTCTGTCAAAAAGTTTAATTTTTAACAATATACATGAATTTTCAACCAAATATTTGAATTTTTGAAGGAATTTTTAATCTAATAGTTAAATTTTCAACCATAGAAATGAATTTTCATCCAAAAACGTGAATTTTTAACCAAGATAATTAATAATCTACCATAAAAGACGATTTTAAACTGAAGAAGATAAATTTTCAATTAAAAATAGAATTGTTAAAATGTTAGAGAAATAAATTTTCAAACAGAAAGAAACGCAAATTTTCAATCAAGAAGATTAATTTCTATAAAAAATAGAATGGTTAAGTTCTTAGAAAAATTAATTTTCTACTAGAAATAAACACCAATTTTCCAGAAAACCGATAGATTTTTAGATGAAAATAATTTTTAAATAAAAAAATTAAGGTTAAACTAAAGAGACTACTTTTTTATCAAAAAGATTATCTTTTAACAAAATACATTAATGTTCAACCAAATATTTGAATTTGAAACCAAAAAGATGAATTATTCAATGAAATATTAATACTCTACTTCAAAATACGAATTTTCAACAAAATACATGCATTTCCAACTGAATAAGACTAATTTTTAATGGGGAATTTTAATGAGGAAGGAATGTTTAATCTAATAATTAAATTTTTATAAATAAAAAATGAAATTTTAACCAAAAAGATGAATTGGTCATCAAGAATATTAATATTCTACCACAAAAGATGAATTTTCGATAAAATACATGAATTTTCAACAAAATATTTGAATTTTTGAAGAATTTTTCAAACTAATAGTTGAATTTTCAACTACTGAAATAAATTTTCATCAAAAAAGATGAATTTTTAACCAAGATAATTAATAATCTACCATAAAAAACGAATTTTCAACTGAAGAAGATTAATTTTCTATCAAAAATAGAATGGTTAAGTTCTTAGAAACATTAATTTTCAACCAGAAAAAAAAAATTTTCCAGAAAATAGATTTTCAGCCAAAGAAATTAATTTTTGACTAAAAAAATTAACGTAGAACTCATGAGACCACTTTTTTATCAAAAAGATCAATTTTTAATAAAATACATTAATTTTCAACCAAATATTAGAATTTCAAACCAAAAAGATGAATTAGTCAATAAAAATATTAATAAAATATGAATTTTCAACAAAATACATGAGTTTTCAACTGAAGAAGACAAATTTTTAATGAGAAATTTTATTGAGGAAGGAATTTTCAATCTAATAAGTAAATTTTTATAATCAAAAAATGAAATTTTAGCCAAAAAGATGAATTGGTCATCAAGAATATTAATATTCTATCACAAAAGACGAATTTTCGATAAAATACATGAATATTCAACCAAATATTTCAATTTTTAAAGAATTTTCCAATCCAATAGTTAAATTTTCAACCATAGAAATAAATTTTCATATAAAAAGATGAATTTTTAACCAAGATAATTAATAATCTACCATAAAAGACGAATTTTCAACTGAAGAACATACATTTTCAATTAAAAATAGAATTGTTAAAATGTTCGAGAAATAAATTTTGAAACAAAGAAACGCAAATTTTCAACCAAGAAGATTAATTTTCTATCAAAAATAGAACGGTTAAGTTCTTAGAAAAATTAATTTTCAACCAGAAAAAACACCAATTTTCCAGAAAATAGATTTTCAGCCAAAGAAATTAATTTTCGACTAAAAAAATTAAGGTAAAACTAATGAGATCACTTTTTTATCAAAAAGATTAACTTTTAATCAAATACATCAATTTTCAACCAAATATTTCAATTTTAACCCAAAAAGATTAATTAGTCAATAAAAATATTAATAAAATACGAATTTTCAACAAAATACATGAATTTTCAATTAAAGAAAATTAATTTTTAATGAGTAAGGCATTTTCAATCGAAAATGCGAAAAGGAGAAAATCTTTTTTCAGAAAAAAAAATTAAAATAATTTTTAATTCATATTTCCATCTAGTCTGAAAAGAAGTTAAAAATATCAGTTATTCTCTGATAATAATACAGATTGCTTCAAACGTGAATCGAAACTTTATGAAAAATGGGGTATTTTAAGAGATTTTAGAAATTTAAGATGAAAAACGGGGAAAGAGGGACGGCCCGTGATCCCTGCAAATGAATTCTAACACTAAAAACTGAGAACCCGATATTTTTTAAAGAAAAAAGCGTCAATCTATGAATAGAAAGTATTTTATTAACATATATTACGAAGGCACCCACAATCTTGGTCTTCAATATCGATTCTCCGGCGCTAATTTTTCAAGGCGTGAGCGACTTAACCCATAATTAAGTTCTAACAATTAATTTCCACTTATGTACAATTAAACAAAGACTCCCTATTTCCCTAGGGAACAATCGGAGCAATTCACTTGACCTGCTTGGAGCAATGGCTGGAAGAGAGCAACCGAAAGAGTTGCGAGCTCTGCAGATACGAGTTCCAAGTCGAAAGAACACCGCGATACCGCGCCCTTCAGTCAATTCCGATCTTTCTCTGCCTCGGCAATCAAAGACACCGAATTTCGGTGCGCAATCTGCACTCTGATCTGCTTCGCTGCCTGCTTGTCACTCCGCTAACCGTGGCCTGCTCTTACGTCTGCGTGGTTGCGGCCGACTTTTATTCGAAAAATCAGACCTACGACAACTTTCCTCCGGCTCGATGGACCACTTACTCTCTCCTGGCAATGATGACGCTCATCATCTTCTCCTATTTCGTCTGGATGTACACCGCCATTGGGTACCATCAGCGGGTCTGGTTCTACTGGTGGCAAAAGACAAGCGCCGTCAAGGTCACCTTGCCCTTGGTTGCACCCAACGCCGCAGCCGAACAACTTCCGCTCAGATTTACAGACAAATACACCTAGAAATAAATCCATGTCAATTAATTTGTTCTGAAAAATTCAAAAATATCAAATTTCATCAAGGGGTATTTTATATGAAATCGGGGAATCTGACCCTGGTGATGTCACGGAATTGTCTGAGGATCAAATATATTGCTTTCCTAGGTAGTTGTAACTATTTTCTAATTGGTCAATGGAATTAGGGCAGATCATTTTTTTCCTTTCGTCTTCTCGTTTGTTTATTTTTTATAGAATATAATAAATACTAATATTTTGGAGAAAGTGGATTTTAGATTGAAAACGAAGAATTTTCATGTTTTGAGTGGTCAGTTTGAGTTTGTCGCTTTCCGTGTAAGAAAGAAGTCGAATCTTTCAGTCACGAAAAAGAAAATATAAATTTCCCATTTACTCAGTGTACAACACAAACCAACCATGACTCTTTCGGTTATAGTTCTGTCCCTCTACTCCCCCAACAGTAACCGAAGTTTGGTGGGACTGACATTATAACTAGACTCTACACTTGACCACGACTGGCTAATTATTGCGGATATGACTTTGACTCGGAAATGACGTTTCTCGTATCAAGTTGGTAGTTCGGTGTGTATACTTCAAACAATGCATAATACAAACAATACAGTAGCCTCGGAATGGATTGAAACATCGGTTGACGAAAGGCATGCATCCGGTAAAGGTAAAGTTTCAGGCGCTGAATGGAGACTAGGTGTTTGCAATGCTAGAGAGATGAATGATCTTAAGGAAAGAGAATTACGAGAAACTATGCGCGTAAGAAAGCTAGATATTTTATGTGTACCTGAAACAAAGAAAAAGGGATGCGACATATTAGACAAATAGAAAATCGGAAGTTAAAACACGGTCTCGAACTATGGTCAGGAGTAGATAGTGAATCATAAAGAGAGAAGGATGCGACATTAGACTAATAGAAAATAGGGAGTTAAAGCACTGAATCGAACTATGGTCAGGAGTAAATATTGAATAACAAAGAAAAAGGGACGCGACATTACAGTAATAGAAAACGGGGAGTCGAAGCACGGAATCGAATTATGGTCATCATTAGATATTAAATCACAAGGGAAAACAGATGCGACAGAAGAGTGAAAGGAAATGGGGAGTTGAAGCGCGGACTCGAACTATGATCAGGGTTAGATAGAGAATGACAAAGAAAAAGGGATGCTACCGAAGAGTGATAGGAAATGTGGAGTTAAGGCACGGACTCGAACTATGGTCAGGAGTAGATATCGAATCACAAAGAAAAAGGGATGCGACATTAGAGTAATAGAAAATGAGGACTTGAAGCACGGACTCTAACTATGGTCAGCAGTAGATAGTGAATCACAAAGAAAAAGGGATGCGATATTAGAGTAATAGAAAATGGGGGGTTAAGGCACGGACATGAACTATGGTCAGAAGTAGACATTGAATCACAAAGAAAAAGGGATGCGACATTAGAGTAATAGAAAATGAAGAGTTGAAGCGCAGACTCGAACTATGGTCAGGGTTAGATGGTGATTAACAAAGAAAAAGGGATGCGGCAGAAGAGTGTTAGGAAATGGAGAGTTAAAGAACGGACTCGAACTATGTTAAGGATTAGATATTGAAACACAGAGAAAAAGGGATGAGACAATAGAGTAATAGAAAATAGGGAGTTAAAGCACGGTCTCGAACTATGGTCAGGAGTAGATAGTGAATCACGAAGAAAAAGGGCCGCGACATTGCAGTAATAGAAAATGGGGAGTTAAAGCGCGGACTCGAACTATGGTAAGGAGTATATAGTAAATCACGAAGAAAAAGGGACGCGACATTACAGTAACAGAAAATGGGGAGTAAAAGCACGGTCTCGAACTATGGTCAGGAGTAGATAGTGAATCACGGAGAAAAAGGGATGCAACATCAGAGTAATAGAAAAAGGGGGGATTCAAGAACGGACTAGAACTATGGTCAGGGGGAGGTAGTGAATTACATGGTAGGCAAGGGGTCGGTCTGATTATGAGCAAGAGAGCAAGACAGTACGTCAAGAGGCTGTGGGTAGGAGTGAAAGTGGGAATAAGAAGATTATTTATTACAGCCTGCTACGCCTCAGTTGATCGTGAAAGGAGTAAAGTAAAATACCCCTATGGGACACTTTATATGATTATATAAGCACTTGCGATCATGGGGAATGAATCATTCTACCAGGGGAAATGAATGGATGGGTTGGAGTCCAGTTCCTGGATCCGGAAAAGGTGCTAGGTAGTTTTGGGGATCAAAAAACAAATGTAAACGGAAATAGATTGGTTAGCTTATGCTTAGAAAAGGGCTTGTTTATTACGAATAGTTGGTTTAGCAATAAAATGATCCCCTTGTACGCCTGGCGCAGAGAAGATAGTCACAGTACAATTGATTTTGTTTTTCCGGATGAAAGACTGACCCGCGTGGAAAGCTTCACATAGTGACTTTATGAAGCTCTTCGCCTGGGGTGATTGCTAGAGAGATTGATCAGCGACCTGAGTCGGAGCAGTGTTATGGAACGAAAGTATTGTTTAAATAAGAAACACGGTATTTATAGATTAGATTTCTAGGATAGAACCGAGTGGGTGAGGCAATAAAAAAAATTAATTTTTCACCGAATAGTTCAATTTTCAACTAAAAAGATGAATTTTTAACAAAATAGTTGAATTTTCAACTCATAAAGAATACATTCTCCCCAAAAAATAGAATAGTTACATTTTCAGATAAAAAAAAACACCTCGAAAATAATTCATGTCAATTAATTTGTTCTAAAAAATTCTCAAAAAAATCATAGTCAAGATTCTCTATATTATTGAATTTCACAAATATTAAATTTCATCAACGCGCACTAAATAAGTGAGAATATGAACACAATTTCATATGGATTCGGGCAGTCTGAATCTGGTGATGTTAAGGAATTGTCTGAGGATCAAATAAATTGTTTTCCTAGGCAGTTGAATTTTTTCAAAAATAATAATTTTTAACCTAATAGTTAAATTTTCAACTGAAAAGACGAATTTTTAACAATATAATTGATTCTTCAACCAAAAAGACGAACATTCAACTTATAAAGGATAAATTTTCCACCAAAAGTAGAATAGTTAAATTTTCATATAAAAAGTTCAACTTTCAAGCGAGTAGTTGAATTTTCAGGGGGAAAAAATGAATTTTTAACCAAATAAATAGAGTTTCATACCAAAAAGACGAATTTTTAACAAAATAAATCAAAAATTGAATAGACAATTTTTCAGATTAATAAAATGAATTTTAATTTAAATAACGAATATTCAACCAAATTATTAAATTTTTGAACAAAAGAACTGAATCTTTTGAAAAATGAATTTTTAACCGAATAGTTAAATTTTCAAGCCAAAAAGACGAATTTTCAACGCAATACATCAATTTTCTTCCAAATAGTTGAATTTTCAACTAACAAAGATCGATTTTCATCCAAAAGCAAAAAATTACATTTTTAACCAAAGTGGTGAATTTTTAACTAAAGTAGATTTTTTTAAACGGAAAAGATGCATTTGGAACTAAAATGCTGAATGTTCAACCAAGATGATTAATTTTTTTCAGAAATGACTAATTTTCCACAAAATACATCATTTTTCTACTGAAAAACATTCATTTTTAAACAAAGAGATGAACTTGTAACTAGAATGTTGGAATATTCAACTGGAATTGTTACAGTTTCAGTTAGAAAATTAATTTTCAACGAACAGAAAAAACAATTTTCAACAAAGTAGTTAAATTTTCAACTAAGAAATATATTTTTAAAAAATGTATAGTTAATTTTTCAATTGAAAAAATTAATCTTCGACTAAAATGATGGAATATTTTACTAGATTAGTTACATTTTCGGTTAAAAAAAGAATTCTCAACAAAATAGTTAAATTTTCAACTGGAATAGTGATTCAGCTAAAAAATTGACTTTTAACCAAAAAAAAAAAAAGAATTTTCAGCAAAATAGTTACATTTTCAACTAAAGAGATGAATTTTCGATTTAAATTATAAATCTTCTAACAAAATAGATTAAATCTTTAAAAGAAATGTAATAGTTGCTATTGCATCCAAAAAATATTTTAATTGTAAATCAAAAACAGTTGAATTCAACCAAAAAGAAGAATTTTCAACTAAGATAGATTTTTCAGTTAAGTGAAAAAAATGATAACGAAACTGTTGAATTTTTAAGCGAAAAATGAATTTGGAACCAAGAAGATTAATTTTTTACCAAACAGAAGGAATTTTCAACAAAATACATGAATTTTCAACTAAAAAATATAAATTTTCAACCAAAAATTGAATAGTTAAATTTGTTATTGGAAAAATTAATTTTAAATTAAAGAGATAAGTCTTCAACTAAAAAATTGTAAAGAATTCAGCTAAAAAATTGACTTCCAACCAAAAAAAAAAAAAAATTTCAATAAAATAGTCACATTTTTAACCGAAGAAATGAATTTCAAGCAAAAAAGATGAATTATCAATGAAAAATGTAATAGTTGATACTTCAACCAACAAATATTTTAATTGTAAATCAAAAATAGTTAAATTCAACCAAAAAGACGAATTTTCAAATAAGATAGATTTTTCAGTTAAGTGAGAAAAAAATGTCAACCAAACTGTTGCATTTTCAACCAAGAATAAATTTTTACCAAACAGGACGAAATTCGAAGTAAAAAATACAAAATAGCTATATTTTTAACTGGAATAGTTAAATTTGCGCTATTTAGAACCTCCTCCCCCACGTTGGTGGCCCTAGTTATAAATAGGGTATTTTCACGAAAATAGGGGAATAAATTCTTTTCAATAAAATTAGTTTAGACACCATATTGAATTAATCAAAGAGATAAGTCTTCAACAACATACACGAATTATGCTAATTCTTCTTTGTGATTCACTATCCACTCCTGATCATAGTTCGAGTCCGTGCTTTAACTCCCCATTTTCTATTACTCTAATGTCGCATCCCTTCTTCTCTGTGATTTACTATATAATCCTGACCATAGTTCGAGTCCGGGCTTTAACTTCCCATTTTCTATTACTGTAATGTCGCATACCTTTTTCTTTGTGACTTACAATCCACTCTTAACCATAGTTCTATTCCGTGCTGTAATTACCAATTTCGTATCACTCTTCTGTCGCGCCCATTTTTCTTTGCGATTCACTGTTTACTCCTGACCATAGTTCGAATCCGTATTTTAAATCCCCATTTTCTAATAATCTAATGTCGTGTCACTTTTTCTTTGCGATTCACTATCTACTCCTGGCCATAGTTCGAGTCCGTGCTTCAAATCCCCATTTTCTATTACTCTAATATCGCATCCCTTTTTTTATTCAATATCTACTCCTGACCATAGTTCGTGCCCGTGCTTTAAATCCCTATTTGCTATTACTCTAATGTTGCATCCCTTTTTCTTTGTTATTCGATATCCACTCCTGACCATAGTTCGAGCCCGTGCTTTAACTCCCCATTTTCTATTGCTCTAATGTCACTTCCCTCTTTCTTTGTGATTCACTATCTACTCCTGACCATAGTTCGAGTCTGTGCTTCAACTTCCCATTTTCTATTACTATAATGTCGCATCCCTACTTCTATGTTATTCAATATCTACTCCTGACCATAGTTCGAACCCTGCTTTAACTCCCCATTTTTTATTACTGTAATGGGGACGGAGATTTGTCAAGCTCAGCTTAGGGCTTAGGGGGCAACACCGTGAGTGGAGATATACCTTCTACGCGGGCACAAGGCATTATTTACAGTTTCCACATTTCTTTGTTATTTAGAGAGCGATCTGCTTCTTTATTTTTACACCCAAATGCCACATGCATACGCGGCATTTCCAAAATAGTGCTTTAGGCTATCACCTAAACGCTGCGCTATGAAAGTCTGATATATTTCGAATAGCAGACGTTACCACCGTTGGAACCGTCGTCTTGTGTATCTCCACGCGCACTAGCGACCCTAGCAGCCGCAAATGTCAGTCGCCGTCCCCATGTCGCATCCCTCTTTCTTTGTGATTCACTATCCACTCTTAACCATAGTTCGAGTCCTTGCTTTAACTCACCATTTCCTATCACTCTTCTGTCGCATCCCATTTTCTTTGTGATTCGATATCTACTCCTGACCATAGTTCGAGTCCGTGCTTTAACTCCCCATTTTCTATTACTGTAATGTCGCATCCATTTTTCTTTGTGACTTACTATCCACTCTTAACCATAGTTCGAGTCCGTGCTTTAATTACCCATTTCGTATCACTCTTCTGTCACGCCCATTTTTCTTTGCGATTCACTGTTTACTCCTGACCATAGTTCTAGTCCGTATTTTAACTCCCCATTTTCTATTAATCTAATGTCGTGTCACTTTTTCTTTGTGATTCACTGTCCACTCCTGACCATAGTTTGAGTCCGTGTTTTAAATCCCCATTTTCTATTACTGTGATGTCGCATCCCTTTTTCTTTGTGACTTACTATCCACTCTTAACCATAGTTTGAGTCCGCGCTTTAACTCCCCATTTCCTATCACTCTTCTATCGCTTCCCTTTTTCTTTGTGATTCACTATCTACTCCTGACCACAGTTCGAGTCCGTGCTTCAACTCCCCATTTTCTATTACTCTAATGTCGCATCCCTTTTTCTTTGTTATTCAATATCTACTCCTGACTATAGTTCGTGCCCGTGCTTTAACTCCCCATTTTCTATTGCTCTGATGCCGCATTCCTTTTTCTATGTTATTTAATATCTATTCCTGACCATAGTTCGAGCCCGTGCTTTAACTTCCCATTTTCTATTGCTCTAATGCCGCATCCCTTTTTCTTTGTTATTCAATATCTACTTCTGACCATAGTTCGAGTCCCAGCTTTAACTCCCCATTTTCTATTACTCTAATGTCGCATCCTTTTTTCTTTGTTATTCAATATCTACTCGTGACCATAGTTCGATCCCGTGCTTTAACTCCCCATTTTCCATTAATCTAATGTCGTATCCCTTTTTCTTTGTTTCAGGTACACATAAAATATGTAGCTTCCTTACGCGCATTGTTTCTCGTAATTGTTTGCTGTCGTTTTTACTTGTCAATAATAAATTATGACTGAAACTATAAAAATACATTTTGAAAAAGAAACTTAGAATTTTGTGAGCAGGAATATCGGGAATATTTTTAAATAAAAAAGTGCCAAAAGATGTCGACAAATTCGCAGATTTCACAAATTTCATGTAAGGAAAAAGGAGAGTTTTAGGGGAAATAGGGGACATGCTGTGAAGCCTGCAATGCCGAATTTGTAAATACGATTTAAATTTTAACATTTTTTTTAATAGCCTGATAATTTCTAGTTTTCAGGATGTTGGAATACCAACAATATTAACAGTAATAATCACACTTACATACGTAGGTATTAAGATGAATTTATTTAATTCGCGCGTCGTTTGATGGAAATCTTCCCCCTGCTTAACTGGGATGTATATATCCGTACTTTGTTTCCGTCCGTAACTTTCTTTACCCAAATCTGGAACAAAAAGAAGATAATAAGACAAAAGTTGCATCTCAAAAACTTGTCGATAAGGACAATAAAATTACTTACAGCTTCCGTTCCAATCGCTGATATATTTGCAGAAAACCTTGATAAATCCTTGCCTTCCACGTAGACCGATTGACCTCGGTGAAACCTGTCATAAAATAATAATTATAATTTCATTCATAGGAAACAAATATTTACATTTATAATTTATACTTAATTTTACAATAAAAAGAAACTTCTTCGATTTTTATTTCTTTATTTCAAATTAAGTAATTTGTTTCATAAAACATAACATTAAGTTTAAAAAATAAAATCAGTCAGCATTTTTAACAACAACAACAAAATTTCTATCAAACGATATGAATTTTAAAACCAAACAGGCGAATTCCCCAGAAAAAAGTTGAACTTTCCACCCGAAACTATGATTTTCCTACAAAAAGAATAGAATTTTCAACAAAACAGTTGAATTTTTAAGCAAAAAATACCCATTTTCTACCAAACAGTTGAATTGTCAACCAAACAGTTGAATTTTATACTAACAAGGATTAATTACCAAAAATTAAGTAGTTGTATTTGCAGTTGAAAAAATTGATTTTCGACACAACAAAAAAAAGAATTTTCAACAAAATAGTTTAATTTGTCATCAAAGAGATGGATCTTCAAACTAAAAAATAAATTTTTAACAAAGTAGCTCAACTTTCAACCAAGTAATTGAATTATCGATAAAAAAATATGGCTTTTTAACAATACAGTTGAATTTTGAACAATTAATTACATTTTCAATCAAATAGTTGAATCCTCAACCAAAACAGATTAATTGTTAACCAAACAGTCGCATTTCTGACCAAAAAAGATATGAATTTTAAGACCAAAAAGGCGAATTCACTAGAAAAAAGTTGAACTTTCCAACCGAAATTTTTGAGCAAAAAATACCAATTTTGTACAAAACGGTTGAGTTTTCAACACGAAAATATGAATTATTAACAAAATGTTAATTTTCAACCAAATAATTGAATTTTAAATTTACAATAAATTATTTTATTTATTTTATTTTATTTTATTTTATTTTTTTTTATTTTATTTATTTTATTTATTTTATTTATTTATTTTATTAATTATTTTATGGCCAACGGCCATACCACGCTGAAAAAACCCAGTTCTCGTCAGATCACTGAAGTTAAGCAGCGTTGGACGCGGTTAGTACTTGGATGGGTGACCATTCAAGAATACTGACATGAGTGCTGTTGGCACATCGTGGGTGTGGTGAGCCCACACTTGTAGTTATTTATAACTACAAGAAAAACCTAGAAACACTACCCGAATCGGGTAGTGTCACGCCTACCCTGAAAGGGAAATGGTTTAATGGTATATATATATATATATTTTCAACCAGAAATGGAGCAGTTAAATTTGTAGTTGAAACAAATTATTTACTTTTTGTAGGAAATTCATAGTGCCGGTTGGAAAATTCAACTGTTTCGTTGAAAATTCATATATTTTGTTGAAAATTCGTATTTTTGAGCAGAAAATTAATCTTCTTTTTTGAAAAATCATCATTTTGGTTGAGGATTCAACTACTTTGTTAAAAATTCGTTTTCTTTCAGTAGAATTCAACAAGTTAAAAATTTTTTTGTTCGTTTAAAATTATTTTTTTTAACTGAAAGTGTAACTATTACATATTTAATTAAAAACATATATTTTTTAGTTCAAAAATCAACTATTTTGGTTGAAAATTCATCTCTCTTGATTAAAAATTACATTCATTAGAAACGCGAAAAAACGCAGTATAAACGTGAAAACCGTGACCAACTATGTAAATCAAAATTTCCAAATAAGTAATTTTATTTCATGAAAAAATTTATTTATAAATTTTTCTAAATATTATTGATAAAAGACAAAATTCTAATTGTAAATTATTTTTTAATTTTGGGAAGTAACTCTGCTCTTAACATTTTGCTACCACACTATAATTTGGAAACTTTTTTAAAGTGTCAAAGAGAATTCTAAAACGAACTTAGCATCTTTTTAATAATTTTGAAATATTTGAGGAGATTAATTTTTTTTTAAGATTTCTAAGAAAATTTAAAATTGTTCAAGGTTTTATTTTAAAAGAATAATTTTAAGTCTTGAAGATTTCAAAATGGGTCGAAAAAGAATCTAGAATATTTTAAGACCATTTTTAAAATTTTGCAGGATTTTTAATTTTTACAGAAAGCTGAATTTGAAGGGAGTCAAGAAAATCAAAAAAAAAAAATCTGAAGGTTCCTGGGAACATTTCCAATGATTTTTTATTTTTTTAAATTAATTTAAAGAGAAAATTAGAAATAATTCGAGTAAGTTTAAGAGATGGGACGACTTAAAAATCCAGCAAAATAAAATTCACGAATAATAAAATTCCCGCATAATGAAATTTCCAAAGAATAAAATTCCCGAATAATAAAATCCCTGAACAGTTTATAATATTACCAAATTTGAAATTCCCGACATGAAATTGCCGAATGATAAAATATCCGAGCTACGAAATTCCCGAATTCAAATAATCAAAAAAATTATTTTTTTAATAAATATGATTTATTTATTAAAAATACAATAATACAATATTTTTACCAAAGAGATTTTTGTAAATGTTTGAAGTGTTTTTAAATTATTGTTTGAATTTAAAATAACAATAATTCTATCAAAATTGTATAAAAAAACAAGTGCGCCTCGAACGAAAAAAAAATATATATCTCCCCAAATTTTTCTCCGAACCTAATACAATTTCCCAAACAAATTTTACAGGATTCAATTGAGCACTGATTTATCTCAAAATTCCTTTTTAATTTGATGTATTAAATTTACAATTCGATTTTTGTGGACTTTCTTTGTAATTTAAACAAAATACTATGTATGCACATTTTCAAATAAAATTTTTTATCCAGAAATATATATTTTACAATTATTGTTATTTTAAATTCAAACAAATAATTTTTAAAAACTTTAAAATTTAAAAAAAATTTCTTTGACAAAAATGTTTGATTATTGTATTTTTGATGAGTAAGTAATGTTTATTGAAGAACAGGTTTTTTAATTGTTTAAATTCGGGAATTTTCCAATTCAGGAGTTTAATATTTCGGAAATTTTATAATTATGGGAATTTTACTACACCCCCTAAAATTCTCTAGAAATTCGTTAAAGTCCATTAAAATAAGTAGAAATCATTCGAAATTTCTTGGATATAAGTTAAACTAAAATTATGTATTAAACTTATCTAAAAAAAAAACGTTTAAACAAATGCACACGCGCAAAGCGCGCGTTAAAAGTCCCTGCGCTTTTATTTTCTAATATTAAAAACATAAAGTATTTAAAAATCCATAACAACAAATGATTTAGTAACATTAAGAGTTCTACAATTTTTTGAAAAGAAATCTCTTGAAACTCTTTGAAATCTTTTGAAATAATTTAAAATTCTTTGAAGTGTTTTTATGTCCTTCATATCCCCTGAAATTGTTCAAATCCATAGAACTTCCTTGAAATAAAATTGATTTTATTCCCTAAATATAAAAAACCCGTTTAAATAAAAGGCACGCGCGCCAAGCACGCGCTCACGTTCCTTGGTTTTTATTTTCTAATATTAAAAACAGAAACTGTTAAAAGCTGGTTTTTGGCAGTTTTTGAAAAATTATTTAAATCCTAGAACTTATTACATTTGTGTCTATTCGAAAAATATGTCTAACATAATGAAATCGTTATTTGAATTTAAAAGTAAAGAATCTTCAATGTGGACAGACAGACCATCGTACTTTATTATAGTTCATTTCAAAAATATTTAATTTGTATAGATTCAACACAAAAATATTTTAGCTTACAGTTTTATTTAAATCCTCCATAGTTTAGTTTGAAATTAGACAAATTATAAAAGTTAAATTAAATATAATAGATGATTCTGCAAGTTAAAAAAAAAAAACTTTCACTATTCGCGGTAGCATATTCAAATATCGTATATTGAAAGAGAAAAGGGGAAAGAGGGGAAGATTTTCGAGAATAGGGAAGAAATAAGTATTTGACAAAAAATATTACTTTTCAACCAAATAGTTGAATTTTTAACAATTAATAAAAATTTTCAATAAAATCATTAAATCCTCAACCAAAACAGATTAATTTTTAGCCAAACAGTTGCATTAATAAAAAATTCTACCAAAAGATATGAATTTTAAAACCAAACAGGCGAATTCCCCAGAAAAAAGTTGGACTTTCCACCCGAAACTATGAATTTCCTACGAAAATAATAGAATTTTCAACAAAACAGTTGAATTTTTAAGCAAGAAATACCCATTTTCTAAAAAACAGTTGAATTGTCAACCAAACAGTTGAATTTTAAACTAACAAGGATTAATTATGAACCAAAAATGTAGTAGTTGTATTTGCAGTTGAAAAAATTGATTTTCCACACACAAAAAAAGAATTTTCAACAAAATAGTTTAATTTTTCAACAAAGAGATGGATCTTCAAACTAAAAAATGAATTTTTAACAAAGTAGTTCAACTTTCAAACAAGTAATTGAATTTTCGAACAAAAAATATGGCTTTTTAACAAGATATTTGAATTTTTAACAATTAATTACATTTTCAAACAAATAGTTGAATCCTCAACCAAAACAGAGTAATTGTTAACCAAACAGTTCGGAGAATTTAGAACAAGAAAATATGTATTATCAGTTGGTTTTTACATTTATATCAATATAATTTTGATAAGCTTCTTGAGAAAATTAAAAAAACGTTTTTGAATATTTTTGATGTGTCAAAAAAGAATCTAGAAGATTTTAAAGGATTTTTTTTCTATTTTATAGGATTTTACAAAATAATAGGAAAAATTAGAGTCTTTTTAAAAGATGGACTCTTGGAAGTTTGGAAGAAATATTTGATAAATTTTCGGAAATCTTTCCAAGTTTTTTAATATTTTTAATCTATTTAAAACGTCTTAAATTCCCAAAAATATTTTTAACTGACTCGAATTTTTCTTAAAATTTTGAAAAATCATTCAAAATGTAAAAAAATTGCCTCATAATCTTCTAAATTTCCCCAGGAATTTCAAAAAAATTTGTTTATTTTCTTGAAACCTTTCGAAATTCTTTCAAAGCTTCTAAAGTTTATTTTTTAAATCTTTAAAAATCTACATTTCTCAAAATTCATTTTTTTAATCTTGTCAGACCTTCTAAATCTTTAAAAATTATTCTAATTTTTCCACATTTTTTTTTAAATTTGTAAAATTAAAAAAAATTGCCCTAAAATCTTTCAGATTCTTCTTTGATAATTTTTTTAATCTTTTGAATCCATTCAAAACTTCTGAATATCTATTAAAGTTACTCAAATTTTTTTTCTAAAATTATATAATATTGCAAAATTGCACAATTTTAATTTAAAATCTTTTACACTCTTTGTAAAAATTTGAGGAAATAATTAAAAATATTTCGTAATCTTCTTCAATTTTCTCTCAGAATTCATTACTTAGAATTTTCCCATGAATCTTAAGAACATTTTTCATTCTCTTGATACCCTGCAAAATTCAGTTTACCTAAACATTTTTTAAATCCAGAAAACTTAAATAAATTGTCTCAAAGTCATCCATATTCTTTCTTCAAATTCTTCAAAATAACTATTTGCCCATAATTATTTGGTTATATATAAATATAGAATAGTTGAATTTTAAACCAGAAAGATGAATTCTCAACTAAAATGATGAATCTTTAATTAGAATAATTGACTTTTTGACCAAAAAGATGAATTTTCAACCAAGAAGATTAATTTCTACAAAAAAAGATGAATTCTTAACTAAAAAAGATCACTTCTCCATCAAAAATTGAATAATTAAATTTTTAGTCAAAAAATGAATGTTCAACCAAAGTGATGAATTTTTATCTAAAATTATGGAATATTCGACTGGAATAATAGTTACATTTTCAGTTTAAAAAAGAAAATAATTTTCAATAAAAAAAGAAACAAATTTTCAACAAAATAGTTTTTGACAAAAAAAATTCCTTTTCATCCACAGAAAAAAGAAGTTTTCAATCAAAAAGCTTATATTTCAACCAAACAAATGAATTTTTATTAAAATAATGAATCTTCAACCAAAAAAATTAATTTTTAACAAAAGAATTTAATTTTTAATGAAGTAATTTTATTTCCAACCTAAAAGATGAATTTTCAACTAAAATGATAAATATTTCACTGGAATACTTGAAATTTTAACCAAAAGGAAGAATTTTCAAACAAGAAGATTAGCTTGCAAACAAAAATATAATTTTCTACAAAAAAAAATCGGTTTTTAACCAAATATGTGGATTTCAATGAAATAGTTCAATTATCAATTAAAAAAGACAAATTTTCATCCAAAGTATTGAATTTTGAACAAGAAAAGATCAATTTTCAACCAAAAATGGACATTCAAATTTTCAGTTAAAGAAATTAATTTCCAACCAAACTGATGAATTTTCAACTAAAATGATGAATCTTCAACTGGAATAGTGGAATTCTATACCAAAAAGATGAATTTTCAACCATAAAGATGAATTTTATACAAAAAGGCGAATTTTTCACAAAGTACATAAATTTTAAAACAGCTAGCTTAATTTCTAAATAAAAAATATTAATTTTCAACCAAACTGATGAATTTTAAACTGAAATGATGAATCTTCAACTGGAATAGTGGAATTTTATATCCAAAAGATGAATTTTTAACCATAAAGATGAATTTTCTACAAAAAAGGCGAATTTTTCACACATAAATTTTTAAACAGCTAGTTTAATTTCTAAATAAAAAATATCAATTTTCATCAAATAGTTGAATTTTAATCCAAGAAAGATACATTCTCAACCCAAAATAGAATGTTTAAATTTTCTATTAAAAATCTAATTCTTAACAAACAAAAAAAAAACGGATTTTCAACAAAGTAGTTACATTTTCAACCAGAGATGAAATTTTCTTTAAAATGATGAATCATCAACCTAAAAATCATTTTTAACAACAGAATTTAACTTTTAACCAAGTCGTTGAACTTTTAACTAAGGAAAGATGAATTTGCAATGAACAATGTAACAAAAAATTTTCTATATTAATTCAGCAATTTTTCTTCTTTGAAATACTACTTCTACGCTAAAAACTACTTGAAGTACTTTCTTTATCTAAAATTTGGAAGAAGGAACTTTTAAATTGTGACGAATTTTGACTTGAAACAGGGATTCTTGCAAATTCCTTTCTCCAAAATCCGAATTATAATTCTTTACAACAATTCCCGTTCCATGTCAAAAATTCCCCGTTGCAAGTGAAATTATATTTCTTTACGGAAGCTCCCTGTCCTAAAATGAAAACGATTTTCTTAAATTCCCTGTTTTTGTATGTTTTGTATGTTTGAAATACCGTCAATTCGATTATCAAACTTGAGTAACCAAAAAAAATCTCACAGAGTAAAAAATTGCAAAAGGTTTTTCTTATAATGGAAAATAATAAGAATTCAATATTAAATTATGATTTAATTAGAGTAAACTGAGATAATCTGAAAAATCTGCGACTGTAGATAAAGTAGCAATCACTTTGCAAAATTGACCAAAATTATTAAAATAATAAAAACTTGAATTTTTCTGCGATCAGGAATTCCCGATTTTTTAATTAAATTCCCGGTCATTTCCCGGTTAATAAAGTTCCTGGTCATTTCCCGGTCAAGTCGCCACCCTGGAGGAAGAAAATCCAAAAACAAGATACTGAATGGGAACGGAAAGTAATTGTTAAAGAGCTTGGAGGATGAGGAAGAGGAATATACACGATCAGGAGAAAAGGGAATGGCAATTGATTATGTGATAGTGGAAGAGGTGAGAGAGAAGGTCAAGAAACTAGAGGTAGGGAATTATACAGATTCGGATCACTTTTCCTTAATAGTGACACTAGAGAGAGAAAAGAGTATTAACAATATGGAGAAAAGAGTATTAACAATATGGCTAAAAAACAACCAAAGGAATCAATGGAAGGAAAAGAACAGTTTAAGGAAAAGGTAAGAGATGGAAACAATGATAGTAGAAATAAAATAAGTGCATCAGAGTGCACCAAACGAGAAGTTAGTGAAGGAGGGGATATAAGTGGATGGGATGAGGAAAGTAAAGAGAAGGAATGCAATAAATGGAGAAAAGGAAAAAGTAGTGGAGAAGAATACAGGAGAAAAAAGAAGAGCTTGAAGAAGAGGTGGATAGGTCTAGAACGGAAGAAGAGTTTTGGAAGGTAGTAAATAGAGAGAGAAAAGGAAGAAAAAAAGTAAACCAAGATATTGAAATGGTAGAATGGAAAAAATATTTGATGGATTTGCTAGAAGAGGTAGGGAGGAAAATAAGGAAACGAGGAAAATAAGGTGGGGAAAGAAATGAGGAAGAATACCTAACAAGGGGAGAAATATTCAAGGTGTTAGGAAAATATGGAGAGAAGAAGGGTCAGGGTGTCTACTCAAATCCCGGAAAAATATTTCCTGACAAATTCCAGGTTTTTTCCAGGTATCTCAAGTTTTTTCCAGGTATCCTTTTTCATAGTACGGAGCCACTCAAATATTTCACATTTTTTAAAACAATCCACTCGGAATATATTTACAGTTTCTCGAGTTTATTATAAATAATGTTTTTTTTTCAGTTTCTAAGGATTCAATTAATATGTTTCATTTAGAAAGCTTTGACAAATTGTATTCATTTCTAGAATTTGTCTTCAAAGTCCATGAATTTGAATAATAATTCAAACAAATTTTTATCTTATACTTAACATTCAGGGCATATTTAGGTAAAATTAATCTGATTACTGAGTAGTTAAATTTCGACTAAAAAAGATCAATTTTCAATCAAACAGTTGAATTTTTAACTAAAACGGATCAGTTTTCAACTAAAAATGAAATAGTTCAATTGTTAGTTAAAATAATTAATTTTCCACACAAAAAAAAAAGAAAAATTTCAATTAAAATGACGAATCTTCAACTATAATAGATGAATTTTAAACCAAAAAGATAAATTTTCAAATTAAATGATGAATATTTAACTTGAATAATTGAATTTTCAACGATAAAGGTGAATTTTTAAACAAGATCAATTTTCTACCACAAATACGATTTTTCAACAAAATACATGCATTTTCAACGAAATAGTTGAATTTTCAAATCAAAAATACAAATTTTCAACCAAATAATTGAATTTTGAACTAAATAAGATCAAATTTTAATAAAAAATGGAATAGTTGAATTTTCAGTTAAGACAATTAATTTTAAAAAAAATGCATTTTCAACAAAATATTTCAATTTTCAATCAAAGTGATAAATTTTCATCTAAAATTAGACACTTTTAACTGCAATAGTTGAACTTTCAACCAAAAAGATGAATTTTCAAACAAGAATATTAATTTCTACCAAAAAATACGAATTTTCAACTAACAGAAATAAATTGTCAATTAAAAATTGAATAGTCAAATTTTCAGTTTAAAAAATAATGTTAAACCAAAGAGATGAATTTTCAAATAAAATAATAGAATATTCAATTGGAAAAGTTAAATTTTAATTTTTAAAGAAAATCATTTTTAACAACAAAAAATTGTTTAATGCATAGTTAAATATGTTAAACAAAGTGACTAATTTTCTACTAAAATGATGGATCTTCAACCGCAATAGTGGAATTTTCAACAGAAAGGTAAATTTTCATAAAAATGATGAATTTTTAACTGGAATACTTGAATTTTCAACGAAAAAGATGAATTTTCAAACAATAAGATTAATTTTTTTTACCAATAAAGACGATTTATCATAAAAATACATGAATTTTTAACAAAATAGTTGAATTTTCAACTAAAAAAGCCAATTTCCAACCAAATAGTTGGATTTTGAACTAAAAAAGGTCAATTTTGAACCAAAAATGGAATAGTTTAATTTTGAACCAAAAATATGTATTTTCAACTAAAATGATGCATCTTTAATTGGAATAGTTGATTTTTTAACCAAAAAGATGAATTTTCAACAAAAAGATAAATTTTCAACCAAGAAGATTAATTTATCTGAAGAAAGACCAATTTCGAACAAAATACATTAATTTTTAACTAAAAAAGATAAATTGTCAACCAAAAATTGCATAGTTAAATTTTTAGTTAAAAAAATCAATGTTCAACCAAAGAGATGAAATTTTTATTAAAATGATGGAATATTCGACTGGAATAGTTACATTTTCAGACAATAAAATTTAATTTTCAACCAAGAAAAAAACGAATTTTCAAAGAAAACGTTAAAGTTTCAACTGTAATAGTTAAATTTTCAGTACAAAAATTAATTTTCAACCAAGGAAGAAACGAATTTTCAACGAAATAGCTCAGTTTTCAACCGAAGAGATGAATTTTCATTTAAAATGATGAACCTTCAATAAAAAAAATAATTTTTAACAAAAGAATTTGTTAACTGTTAACCAAGTAATTAAATGTTCATTCAAATAATTAAATAATCGTTTGTTATACATGTAAAATATGAAACATTTCATTTTTTTATTGGCCAACAATTTCTAATGAAAGCAGAACCATAAATAAAGAAAATTTTTAATTTTTGCGAACATAAGTCGTTTTTGTGAAATCTTTGGGAATATTTTTAAATCCTTGTAAAGTTTTTGAAATCCTTGAAAATTTTGAAATCGTTGTGAAATCTTTTGAAATCTTTGTAAATTCATTGAAATCTTTTGAAGTATTTAAAATCTTTGCGAAATCTTGAAATTTCTGTGAAATCTTTTGAAATTTTTGTAAAATCTTTGAAATCCTTGAATTCTTTGAAGTCTTTGTGAAATCTTTCTTTAATCTTTGTTTGTGAAATATTTTTTGTTCATTTGAAATCATTGAAATCTTTTCAAATCTTGTAAAATTTATTTAAAACTTTTGAAATTGTTTAAAACCTTTGAAATGTTCTGAAATCTTTGACATCTTTTGAAATCTTGTAAAATTTATTGAAACCTTTTGAAATTGTTTAAAACCTTTGAAATGTTCAGAAATCTTAAAAAAAAATTTTAATTCTTGGAATCTTATGAAATCCTTATGGATTCTTTGAAATATTGGTGAAGTCTTTCTGTAATCCTTTACGTTCGTTTGAAATCACTGGAATATTTAAAATCTTTGTGATATCTTCTAAAAACATTTGTAATCGTTTAAAATCTTTGAAATATTTTGAAATCTGGTGCACAGTAACCTTGTTGAAATTCTTGTATTCTTTTGACATCTCTATGAAATTTTGATGAAATCTTTGAAATATTTGTGAAATCTTTCTTTAATCTTTCTTTGTGAAATATTGTGTGTTCATTTGAAATCATTGAAATCTTTTGAAATCTTGTAAAATTTATTGAAACCTTTTGGAATTGGTTAAAGCTTTGAAATGTTCTGAAATCTTTGACATCTTTTGAAATCTTGTAAAATTTATTGAAACCTTCTGAAATTGTTTAAAACCTTTGAAATTTTCGGAAATCTTTGAAATCTTGTAAAAGTTATTGAAATCTTTTGAAATTGTTTAAAACCTTTTAAATGTTCTGAAATCTTTATAAATTTTTTAAATTCTTGAAATCTTTTGAAATCCTTATGGACTCTTCGAAATATTGGTGAAGTCTTTCTGTAATCTTTTAAGTTCGCTTGAAATCACTGGAATATTTAAAATCTTTGTAATATCTTCTGAAAACATTTGTAATCGTTTAAAATCTTTGAAATGTTTTGAAATCTTTGCAATGTGGTGCACTGTAACCTTGTTGAAATCTTTGAAATTCTTGTATTCTTTTGACATCTTTATGAAATTTTGATGAAATTTTTTAAATATTTGTGAAATCTTCTAAAAAATTTTGAAATCGTCTCAAAACTTGGAAATTTTCTGAAATCTGATTTACTTTTTAAAATTATTATTAATTATTAAAAAAAAAAAAATTTATCGTTTAAAATCCTTGAAATCTTCTGAAATTTTGAAAATCTTTGAAATCTTTTGAAATCTTCTAAACAAATCTAAAATTGCTTAAAATCTTTGAAATTCTTGTATTCTTTTGAAATCTTTATGAAATTTTTATGAAATCTTTGAAATGCTTGTGAAATTTTTTGTATTCATTTGAAATCATTAAAATATTTGAAATCTTTTAAAATTTTGGTAAAAGTTTTGAAATCCTTGAAATCTTTGTGAAATCTTTATGAAATCTTTCTTTAATCTTTGTCTGTGAAATATTTTGTGTTCGTTTGAAATCATTGAAATCTTTTGAAATCTTCTCAAATTTGTTGAAATCTTTCTGAAATCTTTAGTATTCATTTAACATCATTAAAATATTTGAAATCTTTGTGAAGTATTTTAAAATCGTTTAAAATGTTTGAAATGTTCGTAAATATTTGACAGCCTTTTTAAAATATTTCAAATCCTTGAAATCTTTTAAAAGTTTTAAAATCGTTGAGAAATATTCTCAATCTTTGTGATTCTAATAAAATCTTTTAAATTCTAATTCTGAAACTGAATTAACATCGAAATTTTCAACCAATAATTTTTTAATTAAAAACTTACATAATTATTTCCAATTTTCATTGCAGTCTATAAAGTAATTAGTACAGTCTACAAAAAGTGCCCTGAAATCTCTTTATTTATTCTGTGATAAGCAAAAAATAAATTATATCTTGATAAAAAAACCTTTCAGTAGCCAGATTTCTTCTAAGCGAGATGTTTATTTCATGATAGACTAAAACATTTAAATTACTTTTAGCATTTCAATAAAATAACTGTTTTAAAAGAAAAAGAAAAATTCAAATTCAAGGTTCTCGTGAAAAATTCAAGGAGATTTCCAGGTTTTCAAGGTTTTAAACAAATTCAAGGTGAATTCCAGGTTTTTAAGGTTTTCAAGGTCGCTAGACACCCTGGAAAGAAGTTAAGGAAAAGAAAAAAACGAATATTAAACTAGAATAATGAACCTTTAACTGAAATAGTTTAATTTTTAACCAAAAATATGAATTCTCATCCAAAAAGATTAATCTTCTACCAAAAAAGATGAATTTTTAGCAAAATAGATCATTTTTCATCTTAAAAAGATAAACTTTCAACCAAAAATTGAATAGTCAAATTTTCAGTCAAAAAATTTGATTTTAAAACAAACAAACAAGCGAGTTTCAGCTGGAATTATGAATTTTGAACTGAAATAGTTTAATTTATATCCATAAATATGAATTCTCAAAGAAAAAGATTAATTTTCTACCAAAAAAGGCGAATTCTTAACAAAATTGATCATTTTTCAGCTTAAAAAAATTAACGTTCAGCCAAAAATTGAATAGTCAAATTTTCAGTCCAAAAATTTGATTTTAAACCCAACAAACAAACAAGCAAGTTTCAACTAAAATGATGAATTTTCAACTGTAATAGTTTAATTTATATCCACAAATATGAATTCTCAACTAATAAGATTAATTTTCTACCAAAAAAGACCAATTTAAAAAAAAAACATGAATTTTCATCTAAAAAAGATAAATTTTCAACCAAAAATTGAATAATCAAATTTAGATTTAAAAAAAAAAACGAATTTTCAACCAGAATAATGAATCTTTAACTGAAATAGTTTAACTTTTGAGCAAAAATATGAATTCTCATCCAACAAGATTAATTTTCTACCAAAAAAGACGATTTTTTAACAAAATAGATGATTTTTCATCTTAAAAAGATAAACCTTCAACCAAAAATGGAATAGTCAAATTTTAAGTCAAAAAATTTGATTTTAAACCAAACAAACAAACAAGCAAGTTTCAAATAAGATGATGAATTTTCAAATGAAATAGTTTAATTTATATCCACCAATATAAATTCTCAACCAAAAGATTCATTTTCTACCAAAACAGACCAATTTTTAGCAAAAAAAACATGAATTTTCATCTAAAAAAGATTAATTTTCAACCAAAAATTGAATAGTCAAATTTACATTAAGAAAAGAACAAAAAAAACGAATTTTCAACTAGAATAATGAATCTTTAACTGAAAAAGTTTAATTCTTAAACAAAAATATGAATTCTCATCCAACAAGATTAATTTTCTACCAAAAAAGACGAATTTTTAACAAAATAGATGATTTTTCATCTTAAAAAGATAAACCTTCAACCAAAAATGGAATAGTCAAATTTTAAGTCAAAAAATTTGATTTTAAACCAAAAAAACAAGTTTTAATGAAAATGATGAATTTTTAACTTAAATACTAAAATTTACATAAAAAATATAAATTCTCATCCAACAAGATTAATTTTCTACCAAAAAAGACGATTTTTTAACAAAATAGATGATTTTTCATCATAAAAAGATAAACCTTCAACCAAAAATGGAATAGTCCAATTTTCAGTCAAAAAATTTGATTTTAAAGCAAACAAAAAAGTTTTAATGAAAATGATGAATTTTAAACTTAAATAGTTAAATTTGCATAAAAAATATAAATTCTCATCCAACAAGATTAATTTTCTACCAAAAAAGACGAATTTTTAACAAAATAGATGATTTTTCATCTTAAAAAGATAAACCTTCAACCAAAAATGGAATAGTCAAATTTTCAGTCAAAAAATTTGATTTTAAAGCAAACAAACAAGTTTTAATGAAAATGATGAATTTTTAACTTAAATAGTTAAATTTACATTAAAAAATATGAATTCTCAGCCAAAAAGATTATTATATCTTGATAAATTAAAAAACCTTTCAGTAGAAAGATTTCTTCTAGGCGAGATGTTTCTTTCATAATAGACTAAATGATTTAAATTACTTTTCGCATTTCAATAAAATAACTGTTTTAAAAGCAAAACAAAAATTCAAGGTTCTCGTGAAAATTTCCAGGAGATTTCCAGGTTTTCAAGGTTTTTACAACAATTCGAGGAGAATTCCAGGTTTTTAAGGTTTTCAAGGACGCTGGACGTCCTGGAAAGAAGTTAAGGGAAAAAAAGATAGAGCAGAACTCACCATCTTCTTTCGTAAAGAAGTTTTCCATCTTCTATTCGTGTTTCCACAAGTGAAGAATCGGTCGGAATGTTCATCGGGGGAGTTGTCAGACTGACTGGATTGTAATGCTGCATTACCACTGGAACGGAGAGGAAACAGTCGTCAGGATAAACGGAAAACCAAACGTCTGCTTGGCACGTGCTAAAATAGTGAAAAAAATTGATGCTTAATCCTTCAAGAAAAACGCACCTGGTTTGCGGACAGGAGTCAATACTTTGCCGCGACTGATGGCCTTCAAGTCACTGTCAATTTCCTTCTCGTCTAGTAAATAATTTAACTGGGCAGGTGGCGGTTTTCTGCGTTTTTCCACTTTTTCAGGTACGGGATCGTTTGGCCTTCGACGTAGTTTTCTTGTCATTACCGGTTTCACCTGAGCAAAGGGGAAAAATATTTATATTATTTGAAAAATACGTGATTTTTAAAAATCGTGACTAATGACTAGTGTTTTAAAGAGTTTAAGTGTTCGGAGAAATTCTCACGGGCATGAGAATATGCTCGAGAATATGCTGAACCTTTATGTGCTTTGAGAATTTAATGAGCATTTTGAATTAGGATTTAAAAAATCGCAATTTCTACTTTTATTAATAATAATTACATTATTTAAATTTCGCGGGAAAGAGTATCACTTCAAATTGCAAAGGGCGCTAAATTTAAACGATAAAATAAGTTAAAGTAATGGGAAAAAAATTATTATTCGCATTAAACTGTGCCTTATTCAGGGTTGCTACAATATCCCAATTTCTAAATTCTTCTAGGCATAAAACCAACCATACACCCAGTAGATTAATAATGTTAATGCAAAATAAATTTTGTTTCTAAATATATTTAGAATACTTTTTAGTTGTGTTTTCAAGTCAAACAGATAAATTTTCTACCAAAGAAATACATTTTTAACTCAAATGATGAATTTTCAATCCAATAGTTGAATTTTCAACCTAAAAGATTAATTTTCTACCAAAAAAGGCTCATTTTCAACAAAGTACATGAATTTTCATTTAAAAAAATCAATTTTCAACCCAAATTAAAATAGTTAAAATGTCAAAAAAATAAATATTCAACAAAAAAACGAATTTTCAACAAAATAGTATTTTTAACCAAAAAAAAAAGGAATTTTTAACCAAAAATAGAAGAATTAGATTTTCAGTTAAAATAATCAATGTCCCACCAGGAAGAAAACGAATTCTCAACAAAATAATTCAATTTTGAACTAAAAAATATGAATTTACAAACCAAAAATATAATATTTCAATTTGCAGTTAAAAAAGTAAATTTCAAAAAAAAAACGAATTTTCAGCAAAATTAATTAATTTTCAAACGAAAATGGAATAGTTATATCTTCAGTTAAACAAAAAATAATTTTCAACTAAAAAGAAACGAATTTTCAACCAAAGAAATTATTTTTTTATCACAATGATGAATTTTCAACAAAAAATATGAATTTTTGACCAAATAGTGGATTTTTCAAACCAAAGGTAAATTTTCTATCAAAAACAAAAAAACTAATTTTCAACAAAATAGTTTTTTTTCAACCAAAGAAATGAATTCTTAACAAAAAAAGAATAGTCAAATTTTCTACTAAACAGATAATTTTTTAATGAAAAAGATTACATTTCTTTTAAAGAAGGTAAATTTTCCACAAAAAATGGAATAGTTAAAGTGAATTTTCAACTAAAATGATGAATCTTCAACTAAAAAAAATGTAATTTTCAACCAAATACATGAATTTTAAACTAAACAGATCAATTATCTACCAAAAATAAACTAGGATAATTTTCAGTTAGTAAAATAAATTTTCAACCAAAAAACAAACGAATTTTCAACAAAACAGTTAAATTTTCAACCAAAGAAATTAATTTTTAACCAAAAACATGAATTTTCAACCTAAAAGATTATTTTTCTACCAAAAAAGGCTCATTTTCAACAAAGAACATGAATTTTCATCTGAAAAAATCAATTTTCAACCCAAATTAGAATAGTTAAAATGTCAGAAAAATAAACGTTCAACAAAAAAAAAAAAAAAAAAAATTTCAACAAAATAGTATTTTTAACCAAAAAAATGGATTTTTAACAAAAAATAAAAATATTATATTTTCAGTTAAGATAATCAATGTTCCACCAGAAAAAAAAACGAATTCTCAACAAAATAATTCAATTTTAAACTAAAAAAAGATGAATTTACAAACCAAAAATATAATATTTCAATTTGCAGTTAGAAAAGTAAATTAAAAAAAAAACGAATTTTCAGCAAAATTGATTCATTTTCAACTAAAAATATAAATTTTCAAACGAAAATGGAATAGTTATATCTTCAGTTAAAAAATAATAATTTTCAACTAAAAAGAAACGAATTTTCAACCAAAGAAATTAATTTTTTATCACAATGATGAAGTTTCAACCAAAAATATGAATTTTTGACCAAGTAGTGGATTTTTCAAACCAAAGGTAAATTTTCTATCAACAAAAAAAAAACGAATTTTCAACCAAATAGTTTTTTTTTTCAAACAAAGAAATGAATTCTTAACAAAAAAAAAGAATAGTCAAATTTTCTACTAAACAGATAATTTTTTAATGAAAACGATTACATTTCTATCAAAAAAGGTAAATTTTCCACAAAAAATGGAATAGTTCAAGTGAATTTTGAACTAAAATGATGAATCTTCAACTAAAAAAAAATGTAATTTTCAACCAAATACATGAATTTTAAACTAAAAAGATCAATTTTCTACCAAAAATAAAGTAGGATAATTTTCAGTTAGTAAAATGAATTTTTACCCAAAAAACAAATGAATTTTCAACAAAACAGTTGAATTTTCAAACCAAGAAATTAATTTTTAACCAAAAATATGAATTTTCAACCCAATAGTTGAATTTTCAACCTAAAAGATTAATTTTCTACCAAAAATGGGCTCATTTTCAACAAAGCACATGAATTTTCATCTAAAAAACCATTTTCAACCCAAATTAGAATAGTTAAAATGTCAGAAAAATAAATGTTCAACAAAAAAAACTAATTTTCAACAAAATAGTATTTTTAACCAAAAAAATGAATTTTTAACCAAAAATAGAAGAATTATATTTTCAGTTACGATAATCAATGTCCCACCAGAAAAAAAAACGAATTCTCAACAACATAATTCCATTTTAAACTAAAAAAGATGAATTTACAAACCAAAAATAGAATATTTCAATTTGCAGTTAGAAAAGTAAAATTAAAAAAAAACGAATTTTCAGCAAAATTAATTAATTTTCAACTAAAAATATAAATTTTCAAACGAAAATGGAATAGTTACATCTTCAGTTAAAAAAAAAAAATAATTTTCAACTAAAAAGAAACGAATTTTCAACCAACGAAATTAATTTTTTATCACAATGATGAATTTTCAACCAAAAATATGAATTTTTTATCAAATAGTGGATTTTTCAAAACAAAGGTAAATTTTCTATCAACAAAAAAAAACGAATTTTCAACCAAAGAAATGAATTCTTAACAAAAAATAGAATAGTCAAATTTTCTACTAAACAGATAATTTTTTAATGAAAAAGATTACATTTCTATCAAAAAAGGTAAATTTTCCACAAAAAATGAAATAGTTAAAGTGAATTTTCAAGTTAAATGATGAATCTTCAACTAAAAAAATCAATTTTCTACCAACAATAAAGTAGGATAATTTTCAGTTAGCAAAATAAATTTTCAACCAAAAAACAAACGAATTTTCAACAAAACAGTTAAATTTTCAGCCAAAGAAATTAAATTTTAACCAAAAAGATAAAATTTCAACTAATGAGAGTACTCTTTTACAAAAAAGACGGATTTTCAACAAATAGTTGAATTTTCACCGAAAACAGATACATTTTCAACTAAAAATAGAATAGTTCAATTTTCAGTAAAAAAATTAATTTTCAATACAATTAAAGTACATTTTCGGCCAAAAAGATCAATTTTCACATTTTAACCAATAAGATGAATTTTCTACTAATGAGAGTACTCTTTTACCAAAAAGACGGATTTTTAACAAATAGTTGAATTTTCACCGAAAACAGATACTTTTTCAACTAAAAATAGAATAGTTCAATTTTCAGTAAAAAAATTGATTTTAAATCAAATTAAAGTAAATTTTCAACGAGATAGTATAATTTTCAACGAAGAAGATTAAATTTCTATCGAAAAAGATACATTTTCCACAAAAAATGAAACAGTTACATTTCCAGTTCAAAAAAATAATTCTAAATAAGAAAAAACTCTTTTTCAACCAAAAAGATCAATTTTCACATTTTCAACCAATAAGATGAATTTTCTACAAAAATAGATGAATTTTTAACAGAGTACATGAATGTTCAACCAAATATTTGAATTTTTAAAGGAATTTCCAACCAAAAATATGAATTAGTCACCAAGAATATTAAATATTTTCCCACAAAATTCGAATTTTCAATAAAATACAGGAATTTTAAACCAAATATTTGAATTTTCAACTTAAGAAAATCAATTTTGAATCAAACACGTAGGAGTTAAGTTTTCAGTTAAAACAATTAATTTTCATATAGAAAACATAACTTTAAAAAAAAAATTAAATTTTGCAAAGAAAAAAGGTTTTTCAACTAAAATGATGAATTTTTAACAAAGTAGTTCCACTTTCAACTAAGTAGTTGAATTTTCTACCAAAAAAGATGAATTCTTACCGAAAAACGTGATATATTTGAACTACAAAAAGGATTTTAATTTTATACCAAAAATAGTTGAATTTAATAAAAAAAGATGAATTTTCAATCAAATGGTTGCGATTATTAACCATAATAATAAAATTAATTTCAACCTGACCTGTAGCAACTCTGTAATTAAAAAAAATCTGCCCGCTTCGCGGGCACATTCTCATCGCGCGCTTTGCGCGCGGCTCGCTTCGCTCGCAAGTTTGAGCGCGCCTAGGGCGCGCGACTGTTGGATCTCGCGCTTCGCGCTCGATCATATATTTATCTCGCGCTTCGCGCTCGATTATGTACTCACCTCGCGCTACGCGCTCGGGCGTATTTACATCGCGCTTTACGCTCGGCTCCTCTAGATTTTTGAACTTCGTGTTCGACTTCAATGAAAAGAAAAAGTTTGTTTGCAAATATTATAAAATTATCAAAACCTCTACATATTAAGTGATTGTTAAATTTGTTTTTATTTTAGACTGAAAAGGAACTTTATTTACTCAAGGTTCTATCGGCCTTAAGGAACACATTCTCATCCAGAAACTCGCGCTTCGCGCTCGATATTTGATTTGAAAATCATTTGAACCGTATGATAGAAACAAAAAAGTTTGAGCGCACTTACGGCGTGCGATTTGGTAAATACACTGAGCGCGCACTTTGTGCTTCGTGTTATATGTTCTTCATATACAAATTACTAAATTTGTATTTGATTTCAAATGAAAAGTAATGATATAATTCAGGCGACAAATTTTATTAGTTAACATTTTATTTTAGCTTGCGCCGTTTATCAAAAAAGTTAATTTTTTCATTTTGAATATATTCTTACCACAAAAATTGATTACGGGTTTGTAAGTCTTTTTTGAATGCACAATTTTTGTTCATTTATATGTTTTCGTACCTTGCATTGTTTTTTCAAAAATTTGATTTTTTTTACTGTCAATGTTATTTTCACAAATGAAACAAAAACCACGCATCCTATCGAAACATGAGTCACAATAAATTTGTACCTCTTCCTTGGATGAACAAATTTTGTTTCGGTCATTTTTTCGTAGCTGGTAATATTCGTCTGAAAATTTGATTTTTCTATTTTCAATGCTGTTTTTTAGAATAAAACAAAAACTACGCGTCATATCAAAAAGTGAATAATAATGGCTTTTTTGATTTTTCATTAATTTTTTGTGCGATCAAAATTTGAATTTTTTATTTTTCAAAAAATTCAAAAAGTTGTTATGAAAATATTATAGGGTGTTCAGGAATCAACGTTTTTCTCCTCTTGACTTTTTTTCATATCGTGCGTTTTTCGGCTTAAAATGTTCATTTTCGTTTGTTTTTTGGAATTTTGAAAATGCTATAACTCCAGTAATTTTTTTTTTATCACAAAAAGTCATAAGAATATTTTGTTCGTCATTTTGCGTACTACTAATAACCGTACATAGAATTTTCAAATCTTCAAAAAAAGTGGTCTCAAAAATTTTCAAAATGTGCTCACTTTTTGGATTTTCATCCAAAATAGCTGGTTAACGAACTCGTTCTCTATTTTTCGGCCATAAAAAAGTGTGCCAAAGCTCAATCAAATCTGATCATTTTTTCGAAAGTTATCGTGGCTACAGACAGACAGACAGACAGACTACAGACTACAGACAGACAGATACCTTCGTAAAAATCGTTTTTTCTGACTCAGGAGGTCTCAAAACGTGGAGATTTGATGAAAACCGACTATGTCAAATTTGACATAAAACCAATACCTTCTCATTAGAATGAGAATGTAAAAAAAGTATATGTTTCTTTCACCGTAGAATGTTGTTGTAAAAATATATGTAATCATTATGATATATATTTGTTTAAACAATAAATGCTTTAAATTCTCTTTAATGCTCTATAAATTATTTTAATTAATTTTTCTGAAATATCATCAGAGAATAACAGAAATTTTTAACGTCTTTTCAGACTAGATGGAGATATGAATAACAAATTA
>CAKNYM010052757.1:250255-306842 GCA_932195095.1 Andricus curvator | reverse complement strand
TAATTTGTTATTCATATCTCCATCTAGTCTGAAAAGACGTTAAAAATTTCTGTTATTCGCTGATGATAATACAGATTCCTTAAAAAATTCTCTATAAATGCTCTGTTCGAGCTTAAATGCTGAGCATATTCTCAAGAGCATTTGCTCAACATAAATTCTTGGGCATTTAAGAACTCTACTAATGGCTTGAAATATTTTTTTTCTTCTACCTCCATAGAATCACCCGTGAGCTCCATTGTGTGCCGATCGGACTCTATCATTTTCCGTTTTTCTTCCATGTCCGTGATCAGATTCTCTTTTAAATCGATCTTCTTTTCCTCAAATTCTTTTGCTGCCGCTTTCTTTTCCAGGATGTAATCTCTTTCGACCCATTCGGTGAGATAATCGCGATTTATTGCATTCAATCTTAACCTAAAGGGAATACAACCTTGTTAATTCCATCGGATTACCCTGGATTACCTCTATATACAGAATTACTCTGAATTATATGGCCAACAGCCATACCACGCTGAAAAACCCAGTTCTCGTCAGATCACTGAAGTTAAGCAGCGTTGGGCGCGGTTAGCACTTGGATGGGTGACCATTCGAGAAAACTGAGTGCTGTTGGCACATCGTGGGTGTGGTGAGCCCACACTTGTAGTTATTTACTACAAGTTATCAACCTAGAAACACTACCCGAATCGGGTAGTGTCACGCCTACCCCGAAAGGGAAATGGCTTAATGGTATACATACATATCAAATCATGGTGGATTACTCCGCCTAAACTAGACCAAATTGTTGAATTTTCAAAAAACAGATGGACTTTTGAACAAATAGTTGAATTTTCGACCAAAAACATTAATATTCTACTATTTAAAAACGAATTATCAACTAAATACATGAATTTTCAATTAAGTCGTTGAATTTTCAAATAAAAAAGATACATTTTCAACCAAATTTATGAACTTTTAACCAAATAGTTGTATTTTCAACGAGAAGTATGAACTGGCACCAAGAAGATTAATTTTCTGCCGAAAAAGACGGAATTTCAACAAAATACATGAATTTTCAACGAATTATTTAAAAAATACAATTTAACCAAATAGTTAAATTCTCAACTGAAAAGGATTTCCACCAAAAATTGAATAGTCTAATTTTTAGTTAAAAAATGAATTTTTAATACAAAACAATGATTTTTCAATAAAATAGTTTATTTTTCAACAAAAGAGATGAATTTTCAACTAAAACGAAGAATCTTACACCTACAAAATTATCTTTTAATAAAATTGTTAAATTTTCTACAGATAAATTAATGTTTAACCAAAAGAAAACTTTTAACTTTAAATAAAAAATAGTCGATATCAACCAAAAAAGGAGAATTTTCAACAAAATAGTTGAATCCTCAACTGAAAAGACGAATTTTCAACAAAACAGTTTACTTTTCAACCAATCTTTGACCCAGAAGATTAATTTTCTATCGAAAAAGACGAATTTTCAACAATGAATTTTCAACCAAGCAGTAGAATTTCCAAATATAAAAGATAAAGTTTTAGCCACATACTTCATTTTCAACTAGAAAAGATAAATTTTTAACTAAACGTTGAACCGTTACATTAAAATTTTTTAAAATTAATGTTCACCAAAAAAAAAAACGAATTTTCAACAAAATCATTACATTATCAATCAGAGATGAATTTTCAACTAACATGATGAGTCTTCAACAGGAATAGTTAAATTTTCAATAAAAAAATCAATTTTCAACCAAAAAACAATTTTAAAAAAGTTATATTTTTAAGGAAATACATGCATTTTCAACCAAATAGTTAAATTTTCGACGAAAGAATATAAATTTACAATGAAAAATGGAATAGTTACTTTTTTAATTAAAAAAACTAATGATTTATAAAAAAACGCAGAAGATTAATTTTCTATCGAAGAAGACGAATTTTTAACAATGAATTTGCAACCAAACAGTTAAATTTTCAACGAAAAAACAACCAAAAAAATGTCAAAATTTTACCGAACTGCATGAATTTTCAACCAAATAGTGTAATTTTGAACTAAAAAAAAAATACAATAAAATATTTAAATGTTCAGTACAGCAAATTAATTTTCAACAAAAAAAAACGAATTTTCAAACAAGAAGATTAATTTTCTATCAAACAAAACTAATTTTAAACAAATACTTGAAATTTTAACCAAATAGTTAAATTTTCAACTAAAAAAGAAAAATTTACAATAAAAAATGGAATAGTTAAAGAATCAGTTGACAAGGTTAATTTTCAACAACAAAAAAACGAATTCTGCATAAAACCATTCAATTTTCGACCAAAAAAAAAAGAAGAATTTTCAACCAAAATATACGAACTTTCAACTAAAAAAGATCAATTTTCTACCAAAAATGGAAGTTACATTTTCAATTTGAACAACTAATGACTTACCAAAAACAACAACGAATTTTCAACAAAATAGTTAAATTTTCACCAAAGAGATGAACTTCCAACTAAAATGATGAATCTTTAACTAGAGTACTTAAATTTTAGGTTAAAAAATATATTTTCAATAAAAAAACCAACCAAAAATGCAAATTTTTTAACAAAATACATGAATTTTTAACCAAAAAGTTCAATTTACAATAAAAAATGAAATAGTTAAAGTTTCAGTAAAAAAATTAATTTTCAAGCAAAAATAAGAATTTTCAACAATATAGTTGAATTTTCAAACAAAAAACTTATTTTTAACAAAATTGTTGAATTTCCCACAAAGCAGATTAATTTTTCACTAATAGTTGAATTTTCAAACAAAAACAGTAATTTTAAACGAAGATTAATTTTCTGCCGAAAAAGCCAAATTTTCATCATCAAAATACATGAACTTTAAAATTTAAGAAGATACATTTTCAACCAAAAATGGAATAGTTACATTCTCAATTAAAAAAATTTATGTTTTACAAAAAACAACAACGAAGAGATGCATTATAAACAAAAATGATGAATTATCAACTGAAAGTTAAATTTTCAATTAAAAAATAAATTTTGAATAAAAAACAATGATTTTTCCACAAAATTGTTCAATTTCAACCGAAGAGATGAATTTTCAAACTAAAATGATGAATCGCAAACCTAAAAAATGACTTTTTAACGAAATGGTTGAATTTTCTACACATTAATTAATTTTTAACCAAAGAGATGAATCTCAACGAAATTTTCAATAGTTGATATTTCTCCCAAAAAATGTTTTCAATTTAAATAAAAAACAGTTGAATTTATGAAAAAAGACAAATTTTCCACAAAATAGTTGACTCCTGAATCGAAAAGACGAATTTTTAACAGAACAGTTTATTTTTCAACCAAAAAGAATACTTTTTAACTAAATAGTTGAATTTTGAACCAAAAACAAGAATTTTTAACATAGGAGAATAATTTTCTACTGAAAAAGATGAATTTTCAACAAAAAAGTTAGTTTTCAACCAAATACTGGAATTTTATAGCAAAGTAGTTGAATTTTCTAAAAAAAAAAATACTGTTTCGCAAGATTGTTGAATTTTCTATAAATTAGGATAATTTTTAATAAAAAAATTGAATTTTCAACCACATTCCTTAAATTTCAACCGAGAAGATTAATTTTCTACCGAAAAAGACGTATTTTCAGCAATGAATTTTCAACAAAGCTGTTGAATTTTCAACTATAAATGATAAAATTTTAACTCAAAACTTAACCATTACTTTTTCAAATTCAAAAATTAATTTTTACAAAAACAACGAATTATCAACAAAAAAAGTCAAATTTCCAAGAAAAATAAACAATTTGTAGGGGAGTCATTTAGAAAAACTTTTTTTGGACCACTGTAATATATATGCAAATTAAAAATTAAAAATCGATGCGAACCTTTCTTTATATTGAGCCTCGAGTCTTTTCAATTTCCGATTATATTCCGGATGTGTCCCGTCTTTTAACTGTTGTAATTGCTTCTTCAGACTAGCGAGCTTATCCTGGTAAACCCTGTAAATTATTGTTAATTATTTACAACAAAAATAATTAATGAAAAGATTTACAGTAACAGGGTTGCTACGAAATCCCAAATAGTTGAATTTTCAACTAAAGAGATTAATTTTCTACCAAAAAGGACGAGTTTTTAACAAAGTAGAAACATTTTTAATCAAAGACATTAATTTTTAACTGAAATGATGAACCTTAAATAAAACAAATACACTTTTAACAAAAAAATTAATTTCCAACCAAACAGTTGACTTTTCAACTGAAGAGAGAAATTTTCAAAAAAAAATAAATGAATTTTCAACAAAAAAAAGATAAATTTTCAACCAAAGTATTCAAAGATAACTTAATTTTTACTTTTAGTTACTCAATTCAAAAGATTACGAAAGAGATTAGTAATTGTTTTACTTACTGTTCCTTAATTTCTGTATATTCTGATTTTCCCATATCCGTTTCACTCGCTTCTTCAGTATCTGAAAGTATAAGTTTTATTTTCAGCAAATTATACAAAATAAAACTGAGTATTTTTTTATTTACAAACGGTAGAAATTTCTAATTTCAAATTATATTGCAAGATATTCTTGAATAACTCATCACCATCCAATAATTAAATAAACAAATAATACTAAAAACATAAATAATCATTTTCTGAATTTGTTCCTAAAGTCCTTACATTTGAATAATAATTAAAACGATTTTTTATTTCATCTTCATATACTTAAAATTTAGTGCATATTTTACATATTAATACTTTGAATGAAAGATATTTTCCAGGTAAGTAAAAACCCTGTAAAAACAGGGGGAATAAGGAGATTTTTCATAAAAAAAGGAAAATATTTTCTTTTGAGTACGCTTGAAACGCTTTAAATTCCTCTATTTTCAAGTGAAAATATTACATTTTCAACAAGATACATGAATTATTACCCAAATAGTTGAATTTTCGACAAAAAAAAAAGATTTTGCAACAAAATACATAAACTTTCAAACAAATAGTTGCACTGTCAGTTAGAAAAGATCAATTTTCAAACACGAATTTTCAACAAAATAGTTCAATTTTCAACCAAAGAATGAATTTTTAATAAAAATAATGAATCCTCTCCCAAAAGAGTGAATTTTTAAGATAAGAGTTTTACTTTTAATCAAGTACGTAGTGCAATTTTCAATAAAAAAGACGAATTTTCAACTAAAAAGATAATTTTTTAACCAAAAATTGAATAGTTAAATTTTCACTTGAAAAAAAAAATTTTTCAACAAAAGAAAAAAAATAGTTCAATTTTCAATCAAAGAGATGAATTTTCATTAAAAATTTCAATACTTAAATTTTTAGTTGACAAAATTAATTTTCAGCAAAAAATTTTTTTTTCAGCACAACAGTTAAATTTTCAATGAAAGAGATGAATTTTCAATAAAAATTATGAATCATCAAACAAGAGATGAATTTTGAATGAAAATTATGAATCTTCAACTAAAAAAAATAAATTTTTAATAAAAGGGTTACATTTTCAAAGACAGTGATGAATTTTCAACTGGAATAGTTTATTTTTGAATCAAAAAGATAAATTTTTAACTAAAATGATGAATCATTAACTGGAATATTTAAATTTTCAACAAAAAGATGAATTTTCAACCAAGAAGATTAATTTTCTACAATAAAAGATGATTTTTTCACAAATTACATGAATTTTCAACCGAATAGTTGAATTTTCAACAAAAAAATATATGGAATATTTACATTTTCAGCTGATTTTCACAACAAAAAAAACTAATTTTCAACAAAATGGTTGAATTATCAATCAAAATTATAAATCATCGACCAAAAACATTAATTTTCAGCTAAAATATTAATTTTCAAATAAAAAAAGATGAATTTTCAATTAAAAAATATAAATTTTCAACAAAAAATTGAAAGTCAAATTTTTATTTAAAAAATGTATTTTAAACAAAAGAAAAAGAATTTTCAACTAGAATAATTAAACTTTAACGGAAATAGTTTAATTTTTAACCAAAAATTTGATTATAAACCAAATAAACCAACAAGAAATATTTTCTCAAAAAAAAAAAACGACTTTTCAACTAAAAATATGAACCTTTAAATGAAATGGTTTAATTTTCAAACAAAAATATGAAATCTCAATCAAAAAGATTAATTTTCTACCGAAAAGGTGCATTTTCAAAATAAAAATTAATCTTAACCTAAAAAAGATAAATTTTCAGTTATAAAAAATAATTAAAAAACGAATTTTCAACAAAATAGTTCAATTTTTAACTAAAGAGATGAATTTCCAATAAAAATAATGAATCCTCTAGCAAAAGAATGAATTTTCTAGATAAGAGTTTTACTTTTAATCAAGTACATAGTGAAATTTTCAATAAAAAAATACGAATTTTCAACTAAAAAGATCATTTTTTAACCAAAAATTGATTAGTTAAATTTTCAGTTGAAAAAATTAATTTTCAGCAAAAGAAAAAACCAATTTTCAGCAAAATAGTTCAATTTTCAAGTCAAAGAGATGAATTGGCATTAAAAATTATGAAATATCAACCAAAAAGTTCAATTTTTAGTTGAAAAAAATACAATTTTCAACAAAATAGTTCAATTTGCAACCAAAGAATGAATTTTTAATAAAAATAATGAATCCTCTACAGAAAGAAGAGGTTTTTAAGATTGAATTATCAATAAAAATTTCATTAGTTAAATTTTTAGTTCAAAAAATTAATTCTCAGCAAAAAAAAACGAATGAAAAAAAAAACGAAACATGAATATTCATCTAAAAAAAAAAAATTCAACCAAAAATTGAACTGTTAAATAAATGAAAAGAACATTATCATTTATGTTACAAGTTGATGAAAAAAATAGGCACGCTCTCGAAAAAAACATCCCTGACTGTACAAAAATTCCCTGACAATTCCAAGGCTTCCAGGTTTCCCAGGTGAATAAACACCCTCAAAATACAGAATTTTGCAAAGAAATAAAGTAAAAACCAGTAAAAAAATGGAATACCTTCATCGCTTTCATCCTGTTCTCCGACATCTCTGTTGTCATCCATATATTCCTCATTTTCCTCGTCCATCTCAAAATCATCTTGACCGTAAGCCGTCGAAAAAGGCGACCCTTGGTAAGACATTTTTTAATTAAATTAAAAACTATTCTAAATTTACGATATAAGAAATATCAATGCATCGATGAAAATACTGTCAACACTGATTGATAATGCTATAAACTGACAACTGACTGAACTGACAACACTGACTCCATTTTTTTAAGGTTATGTGTCGCCAACACCACGCTCGCGCTGGGCCAACGTCAATTTTTGAAACTAAGAGTTACTCTTAAGATACTGCAGAAATCTACCTAATTTATAAAATTCTAATTTCTATTTTACCGACATTTTTTTATTTTATTATTCAATAATGTAGAGTTCACAGGCGTACGTTTTATCTGATTTTATTTTCTTTATCATTTTCCTGGAGTGTCAGCACAAAATATTTATTTTGTGGGGAAAATTTAACAGAAACTAATATTGCTCGTATGGTAACTAACTAAATATTACATAACCCTAAGGGCAATAATAATATTTCGGAAATTAAATGAAAACCCTAAAAAACGTTTGTGTGCACTTGAATTTTCATTATTGCAAATAAAATTATTATTCTAAGAGTTTTTTTTTAATTGGCATACCATCTCTGGTCATATTGGCCGGATTTCTATCTTACCAACATTTAAAAAATATTTTAGAGTTACAAATCAATTTTTTTCTAGTAATTACAAAAATTTAGAAAGATACAAACGTTCCACAATGTTATTTATATAATTTCTAGAATTTTCAACCCGATTTCTCTATTTGTGTGGACGCGTTGATCCTGAATTGAAATTTAACCTACCGACCTACCTTACCGACATTTTCTTGGAACAATATTGAAATTTTGAGAAATTATTTAAAAGATATTAAGGAACGTTTTTATGGTCCTCAATTTGTAGAATTACGCAAAATATTTGCAAAAAAATTGTTTTTATTCATTCTCACAGTTAAAATTACGAATTGAATTGAATTTTTAGTTAAAAAATGTATTTTTTTTTGTTGAAAATCCAACTTCTTGGTAGAAAATTCTTCTTCTTGATTGAAAATTTATATTTTTTATTGAAAATTCATTTGTTTTGGTTAAAATTTTAACTTTTTGTTGAAACTCCTTTTCTTTTCATTAAAAATTATTTTTTTCTTTGTAAATTAAACTTTTGGTTAAAAATTGATTTAGTTATTTAAGATAAAAATTCAAATATATGGTTGGAAATTCATTTTTTTTTGTTGAAAAATCGCCTTTTTTTGGTAGAATATCATTTGTCTTTCTTGAAAATGTTTGCAAATTCAACGACTTTTTTGCAAATTAGTTTCTTTTCTTGAAAATTAATTTTTTAAACTAAAAATTTAACTATTCAAGTTTTTGTTGAAAAATTATCTTCTTTAGTGGAAAATTCACTTCATTCGTTCAAAATTGAACTATTATGTTAAATAAATGTTTTTTTTTTTTGTTGAAGATTAATTTTTTTCAACTGAAAATGTAACTATACCATTTTTGGTTCAAAATTTAACTATTTTGTTAAAAAAATTTTTTAATTAATTTTCTAACTGGAAATTTTTCTTTTCTTCGTTGAAAATTAATGTCTTTGGTTGAAAATTTTAAAATTGAACTATGGTGTTAAAGATTTAATTTTTTATTCATTTTTGGTTGAAATTTTAGTTTTTTACTTAAAAATTCATTTCTTTCTTTGAAAATTGAACTATTTGTTGAACATTTTTTTTTTTTAAATTAATTTTTTTAATTTGAAATTCGTATTTTTGGTAGTAAATTATTTGTTTGAAAATCTATATTTTTGGTTAAAAATTTTTAATATTTTGTTAAACTTCGTTTTATTTTGTTAAACTCTTTTTTTTTTACTGAAAGTTCAACTATTCTATTTTTTGGTTAAAAATCGATCTTTTTTAGTTGAAAATTCAGCTGCGTGGTTCAGAATTTACGTATTTTGTTAAAAATTGGTCTTTTTCATCTGAACATTTAACTATTTCATTTTTGGTTGAAAGTTTATTTTTTAGTTGAAATTTCATTTCTTTCGTTGAAAATTGAACTATTTTGTTGAACACTTTTTTTTTTAAATTACTTTTTTTTCTAATTGGGGATTCGTCTTTTTGGTAGTAAATAATTTTTTTGACAATCCATCTTTTTGGTTAAAAATTTTAATATTTCGTTAAACTTCGTTTTATTTTGTTAAAAATTAATTTTTTTTTACTGAAAATTAAACTATTCTATTTTTTGGTTAAAAATTGATTTTTTTTAGTTAAAAATTCAGCTGCGTGGTTCAGCATTTATGTATTTGTTAAAAAATTGGTCTTTTTTGGTAGAGTATTATTCTTTTTGTTTGTAAATTAATATCTTCGGTTGAAATTTCAACTATCATTTTGTTGAAATTTCTTCTTTTTTAAAATTAATTTTCTAACTGAATTTTTTTTTTTCGGTCGAAAATTAATAGTTTTAGTTGCAAATTAATCTTTATTGTTTAAAATTTGGTCATTTTTGGTTTAAAGCTTGACTATTTTGTTGAAATGTCGTTTTTTTTGTTGAAAATAATTTTTCTTCTAATTAAAAATTTGTATTTCGGGTAGTAAATGATTGGTTTTAAAATCCATCTTTTTTGTTGAAAAATTCCTGTGTTTGGTTGAAAATTTAACTATTTCATTTTTGTTTGAATATTTTTTTTAGTTGAAAATTCAACTACGTGGTTAAAAATTCATGTATTTTGTTGAAATTTCGTTTTTTTTCAATTAATTTGTTTAACTGAAAATTTTCATTTTTGCATTGAAAATTCATGTATTTTTTGACAACATGTCTTTCTAGTAGAAAATTAATCACCTCCGACAATAATGTTTCTTATGAAATTGAGAACTACACAACAAAAACTAATCAATAATTGAAATATTAAATTTCGTCTTTACAATCTGAACGGCTCCCTCTTTTACCCTGTTCGATGAATAAACTATAAACCTTTATTATCAATTTGTATGAAAAAAGCTATTTTTCATTTATCAAATTTGAATTTTCGCGGGATTTTGACTAGTGCTAGCGCTACCTATCGGCTGCTAGGATTTCCAACGTAAGAACTCTACTCTACCGATCTCACTTGATTGGTAAGACTGAAATGTAGCGGAATACCATCGGTCGGTAAGCACACTCCCACACGATAACTGATATCTGTTATACCGACCAACCAATATCAGTGTTCTCATCACTTCTTTCGTTTATGTGGCGCGTGTAGTGTGTAAACCACTATCGCTACAATCGCATCGCGCATCATGGCGTCAACCGAGTTGTGCGTGTGTCACCGTGGACATTAAATGAGAGCCAAATCTTGTTTTTTCACTCATCTCCGGGAATCTGTTGCAATTTCAAGTCTGGTTTCTCGAAGTTAATAAAACACAGGTGAGAGATAGATTGAATTGTGGAAAGTAGCAATTTGTCACGTGACCGATTTTCGATTTACGAGTATGGGACTCTACCGCCGCCACTGTCGCCGCCGCCGCCGTTGAAGCCCCAGACGAGGGAGTTGCGCCTTGGCGGCGAAATGTCCTCCAAGATCGATCGTTCCTCGACGTTTCTCGTCCTTCCAAAAGCCCTCTCTCGAGCCCGGAAATCCACCCGCAAACCTTCCTGTCCCTTCAACTCCACGGCAGATTGATTATCTGCTTGCGAGGCGTTTTTCCTTCTTTTTCATCCCAGACTTGACTCGACAGAAGCTCCTTGTCATGGCGGCGACCGCGAAATTTCCCAACGAGCGAGAGGCACAGCAAACGCGTCAAAACTCGCGTTAGCCCCGAATTCTCCCGTTTCGTTTTATTTCTCGTTCTGAACTTCGATTCAGTATTGCGGGCGAAAAGTCGAGTGTTTATTTCGCAGGTGCTCGCATTCGAGACTTTCTAGACCGGAAAACTTAATTTCTGTAGATCAATTCAAACCCAGAGTTTTGCTGATAATATATTAGTTTACGGAGTGGCTAAACATACGCGAAGTGAAAACATTTGGGTGGTTTCGTGCCGGCTGTCAAAACTGTATTTTGGTTTTGATTTAGGATTCTTGTTTTCAAGGTTTTCAAAGTTCTCGGAAACTGAGGAAACTGGACTTTCGGGGTACAATAATAATATTATACAATGTAAGTAATTAGAAATTACACACACACACAACCTGTTAAAAGGACTTTAAGAAAATTTCGGATTTTCTAACATTTTCAAGCCTCGGGCTATGTGACACTGTTTTTAACGATGACACTATTTTGCTACTATTTCGAAAAAAATATACAAAAAAGAAAAATTCCCTACAAAATACATAAATTTCTAACCAAATAATTGAATTTTAAGCCCAAGAAAATTAATTGTCTACCAAACAGACGAACTTTCATCAAATTAAATAAATTTTTAACCTAATAGGTGAATTCTCAACCAAAAAGATTAATTTTTTGCCACAAATAAGGAATTTTCGACAAAATACATCAATTGTTTACCAAATAGGTGAATTTTTAAACTAAACAGGTGAATTTTCTACCAAAAAGACGAACTTTCAACAAATTAAAAACATTTTTAACCAAATAGGTGAATTCTCAACCAAAAAGATTAATTTTTTGTCACAAATAAGGATTTTTTGACAAAATACATAAATTGTTTACCAAATAGGTGAATTTTCAAACTAAACAGGTGAATTTTCTACCAAAAAAGATGAATTCGCAACAAAATACATAAATTTTATCCAAATAGTTAAATTTTCAACCAAAAGGTTAGTTTTCTCACAGAAAAAAAGAATTTCCATCAAAATACATAAATTTATAACTAAATAATAATATTTTAAACCCAAGAAGATTTTTTTTCTACCAAAAAGACGAATTTTTACCAAATAATATAAATTTGTGACCAAATAATTTAATTTTCCACCAAGAAGATTAATTTTCTACTAAAAAAGATGAATTCTCAACAAAATACACACAAATGATTGGATTTTATACTAAGAAGATTAATTTTCTACCAGAAAAGAAGAATTTTCAACAAAATACACATATTTTTAGCCATATAGTTGAATTTTCAACCAAAAATATTAATTTTCTTCCGCAAATTAAAAATTTTCAACAAATTGCATCAATTTTCAACCAAATAATTAAATTTTTAACCCAAAAAAGAAATTTTCTACCACAAATAAAGAATTTTGGACAAGATACATACATTTTTAACCAAATCATGGAATTTTAAATCCAAGAAGATTAATTTTCAACCAAAAAGAAGAATTTTCAACAAAGTACATCAATTTTTAACCAAATAATTGGATTTTAAACTAAGAAGATCAATTTTTTACCAAAAAAAAAAAACTAATTTTCAACAAATTGCATAAATTTTTAATCATATAATTGAATTTTCAACCAAAAGGTTAGTTTTCTCCCAGAAAAGAATTTTCATCAAAATACATACATTTTTAACCAAATAATGGTATTTTAAATCCAAGAAGATTATTTTTCTACCAAAAAGGCGAATTTTTACCAAATTACATAAACTTGTGACCAAATAATTGAATTTTCCACCAAAAAGATTAATTTTCTACCAAAAAAAGATGATTTCTCAACAAGATACATACATTTTAGCCAAATAGTTGAACTTTCAACCAAAAAGATTAATTTTCTTCCACAAATGAAGAATTTTCAATAAAATACATAAATTTTAAAACAAATAATTGAGTTTTCCGCCAAAAAGATTAATTTTCTACCAAAAAAACGAATTTTTACCAAATTACCTAAGTTTGTGACCAAATAATTGAATTTTCAACAAAATACATTAATTTTAAAACAAATAAATGAGTTTTCCGCCATAAAGATTAATTTTCAACCAAAAAAGATGAATTCTCAACAAAATACATACATTTTTAACCAAATAGTTGAATTTTCAACCAAAAAGATTAATTTTCTTCCACAAATTAAAAATTTTTAACAAATTACATAAATTTTCAACCAAATAATTTAATTTTTAACCTATAAAATAAATCTTTTACCACAAATAAAGAATTTTGAACAAAATACATACATTTTTAACCAAATCATGGAATTTTAAACCCAAGAAGATTAATTTTCTACCAAAAAGACGAACTTTCAACAAATTAAATAACTTTTTAACCAAATAGGTGAATTTCCTATCAGAAAAGAAGAATTTTCAATAAAATACATAATTTTTTAACCAAATAATTGAATTTTCAACCAAAAAGTTAGTTTTCTCACAGAAAAAAAGAATTTTCATCAAAATAAATAAATTTCTAACCAAATGATGGTATTTTAAACACAAGAAGATTATTTTTCTACCAAAAAGACGAGTTTTTACCAAATAATATAAATTTGTGACCAAATAATTGAATTTTCCACCAAAAAGATTAATTTTCTTCCACAAATGAAGAATTTTCAACAAAATACATAAAGTTTTAAACAAATAATTGAATTATCCACCAAAAAGGTGAATTTTCTACCAAACAAGATGAATTCTCAACAAAATACATACCAATTATTGGATTTTAAACTAAGAAGATTAATTTTCTACCAGGAAAGTAGAATTTTCAACAAAATACATACATTTTTAGCCAGATAGTTAAATTCTCAACGGAAAAGATTAATTTTGTACCATAAATGAAGAATTTTCAAAAAAATTCATGAATTTTTGACCAAATAGGTGAATTTTCAAACTAAACAGATGAATATTCTACTAAAAAAGATGAATTCTCAACAAAATAGATACATTTTATCCAAATAGTTGAATTTTCCACAAAAATTATTAATTTTCTACAAAAAAAAGATGAATTCGAAATAAAGTACATCAAATTTTAAGCAACTAATTGAGTTTTAAACCAAGAAGATTAATTTTCTACCAAAAATAAAAAAATTTCTGTAAAACAGTTGAATTTTCTACAAAAAACTTAATTTTTAACCGAAAGTATTTTAACCAAATAATTGAATTTTCAACCAAAAAGGTTAGTTTTCTCCCAGAAGAGAAGAATTTTCAACAAAATACATAAATTTTTAACCAAGTAATTGAATTTTAATCTCAAGAAGATTAATATTCTAGTAACAAGACAAACTTTCAACAAATTAAATAACTTTTTAACCAATTATGTGAATTCTCAACCAAAAAGATTAATTTCCTACCACAAATAAGACATTTTCAACAAAATACATGAATTTTTATTCAAATATTTAAATTTTCTGCCAGAAAAGAAGAATTTTCAATAAAATACATCATTTTTTAACCAAATAATGAAATTTTAAACCCAAGCAGATTAATTTTCTACTAAAAAGGCAAATTTTCAACAAATGACATAAATTTTTATCCAAATGGGTGAATTCTCAACCAACAAGATTAATTTTGTATCACAAATAAGGAATTTTCAACAAAATACATACATTTTTTATCAAATAGGTGAATTTTCAAACTAAACAGATGAATTTTCAACCAAAAAGATTAATTTTCTACCAAAAAAGATTAATTCTCAACAAACTACATACAAATTTAATCAAATAATTTGATTTTAAACTCAGAAGATTAATTTTCTACGAGAAAAGAAGAATGTTCAACAAAATACATAAATTTTTAATCCAGTAATTAAATTCTAAACTGATGATGGTTAATTTCCTCCTAAAAAATGATTTTTTTACGAATTACGTAAATTTTTAACCAAAACATTGAATTATCAACCAAAAAGATTAATTTTCTACCAAAAAGAGGAATTCTCCACAAAATACATACACATTTAATCAAATAATTGGATTTTAAACCAAGAAGATTAATTTTCTAACAGAAAGGAAGGATGTTCAACAAAATACATAAATTTTTAACCAAATAGGTGAATTTTCAAACTAAAAAGATGGATTTTCAACCATAAAGTTTAATTTTCTACCAAAAAGAATGAATTCTCAACAAAATGCATACATTTTTAACCAAATAGTTGAATTTTTCACAAAAAAGATTAATTTTCTACAAAAAATATGAATTCTCAACAAAGCACATCAATTTTCAACCAAATAATTAAATCAACCAATAAGGTTAGTTTTCTCCCAGAAAAGAAGATTTTTCAACAAAATTTATCAATTTTTAACGAAATAATTGAATTATAAACCCAAGAATATTAATTTTCTACCAAAAAGACGAATTTTCAACAAATTACATAATTTTTTAACCAAATAATTGAATTTCCCACGAAAAAAATTAATTTTCTACCAAAAAAGATGAATTCTCAACAAAATGCATACAATTTTAATTAAATAATTGGATTTTAAACTAAGAAGATTAATTTTCTATCACAAAAATAGATTTTCAACAAAATGCATACATTTTTAACCAAATAGTTGAATTTTTCACAAAAAAGATTAATTTTCTACAAAAAATATGAATTCTCAACAAAGTACATGAAATTCTGAACGTTTGAATGAACGAAATCTGTTTTCCCAATTCTGCTTTATCTACAAATATTGTTCCAACTACAATTTAAAATAACGCATTATAAGTTTCTTTTGTAACCTATAATTTGTGAAATAAAGAAATAAATATTTTAGTACTGTTTCTAGTTCACAAAGCCACCAGTAAAAATTTTGTTCATTTGAACGTTCAGAACTTCAAGTACATTCAACCAGAAAGATTAATTTTCAAGCAGTCTGAAGAAACTGAAAGAAACATTATTTATAATAAACTCGCGAAACTGTATACATATTCCGAGTTGATTGTTTTAAAAAATGCGAAATATTTGGACGAGTCCATACTATGAAAAATTATATCTGGAGAAAAAACTTGGAATTGTCAGGGCATTTTTTCGAACATTTGAGTAAACACCCTGTATTAAATTTCTGTACAATTACTGCGAGTTATTTGTTTCATTTGCGAATTTTCAAAAATTACGTACGCGAATGAAGGATCTCCCCTCCTACCGTAACAAATCGTAACAAAATCCCCCCCCCCCCTTGAGCTATTACGTAATTTAAGTACGTTCCCTAATTCAGTTTTCCTTTTTTTTCAGACAGTCAAAAATGAACAAACGTAGAAGAACTTCGTCCGTAGCTAGTCGTGGAACAGAGGATGATCCCGACGAGACTCAGCCTGAGCCTACCAAGAGGCGGAAAAAGCTTGATCCCGTAAGCTACCGATTTTTTTGGATCCTCTCTTTGACTTTTCTTGTTCTTAAGACACTCGCAGGCCTCACAGACCGGTCCGGTCAATTCAGTTGAGGTCCCTAAAGTACCCTATTTTCAAGATTTGGTCCCTATGTGCGACCCATTATATAACTTTTAATAATTTTAATTAATTTTTTTTCTGAAAAAAAATCTCCTCTCGCTCCGCTGGGAATCGAACCTCAGAACTTCCGATTGCACAGCGATTCCCAGCGGAGCGAAAGCAGATCTTTTTTCAGAAAAAAAATTAATAAAAATAATTTGTTATTCATATCTCCATCTAGTCTGAAAAGACGTTAAAAATTTCTGTTATTCTCTGATGATAATACAGATTCCTTGAAAACTTTAATGTCACTTTTCTTTTTACGAGATCGATGATCGCGCGCTGAAGCGCGCGTGTTTTCGTTATTTGAAATATTTTGTAATTATCTTTGAAAGGACCCCGCACAAAATACCAAGAAAAAAACGTTCAGTCGTTCGAGGTCAAACTGCCTGGAATGTATTCTTTAAGGTGTCCCGAATAAAAGTTCTTATGTGCACTAGGTCCCAAAAGTCCTTAGGTTTCAAATTACAGGGACTTGAAGGTCATAAATTGATGGTCTTTATATTATATGATTGTCAACTTTCTGAGCGCTATACTGACTTGATATGTGCCTGTAACTCAAAACTTAAGGACTTTTGGGACCTAGTGCACATAAGAACTTTTATTCGGGACACCTTAAAGAATACATTCCAGGCAGTTTAACCTCAAACGACTGAACGTTTTTTTCTTCGTATTTTGTGCAGGGGCATGACACGATTATTATGATTATAGTTCCTAATTTGACTCAGCGGGAAAAATGCGAAACTGCAGCGCTGATCGCCTTTCGCCCAATTATCTTGTTTAAATTTAAATAAAATATTAGAATCATGAATGTTTTCGATTATATTCACATTTATAAAATATTAATGCGATATAAACATCTAATTTTGTAGTTATGAATTAATCATATATAAGTTACGTATAAAAGAAGGTCTAATTTATGATAACAATATTTGATATATTTCTTATCTTTATATTTATATTATGCACTGTGATTATGTATACCCAAACTCGTAAAATAACACGTAAACTAGTTAAATACCGACGTCCAACAGAGGGAATTTACCAAAAAAAAAGCAAAAATTCTAAAACTTTTCATAAAATTGTTACGTTAGGCGGGTTACAAGTGAAGAGATTTCAAAGGTTATATTTTGACATCGCATTTTGACACGTCCATTTTGGTTATTTTGACACTTATGAGTCTTTTGTCCAAATTTAAACACAACATTTTGGCGAAAGGCGATCAGCGCCACAGTTTCGCTGTTTCTCCGCTGAGTCAAGCTGGGAACCAACTTCCTATAGACTGGAATGGCTGGCGTGACATACCCCTGATTTTGTGCGGGGTCCTTTATGTTGCAGTTCGAACCATTTCGAATTAATCCGAAACAATTCGAAGCAAATTTTCAATCCCCTTCAACCCTTCTTAATCCGTCTTTCAACCCCAAATTGAAACCCAATTTCAATACATGTCTCAACCCCAAATTCAATCCGAATGGATTCGAGGCTCACTTATTAATCCTTCTCCATTGATGTATTAGCACCAACTTCAACCCATACCGAATCCATTTTTCAATCCGTGCCTCCAATCCTTTTGAATACGTGGGACTTCTTGAATTCAACCAGAATGAATCCGACTGAATCTGACAGCAGTCCGAATGGATAAATGTGAATCCAAAACCAATCCGAATGAATAACACACCAATCGGAAACAAATTTTCACTTCTTCTCAGTCCGATGCCCAATCCGAATGAATCCAAGACACATCCCATATCCCAATTCAGTTTTAATCTGTTGAATCGGGAACCAATCGGAACCGAAAATTCAATTCTTTTAAATCCCTGCGTCAACATAAACTTGAATCCTAACACACCTTTCAATTCTTTTCAATTCGTGCGCCAAATCCAATGAATCCTTGGCTCATCCACAATGTCCTTTCAATCCTTCTCAATTCTTGCACGTGCAACAACTTCAATCCAAATCAATCCGAACCCGCCATTCAATTATTTTCAGTCCGAATGAATCTATCCCCTTCTAAAAAATCTCTACCATTTTGACAGTTTTTACGTAGTTTTTAACGTTTTCCGAAAATGTATCAAATTTTGTCAATATTAATACTAATTGTTATTTATTATTAATTTTTCAAGTTTTCGCATATGTCTCACCATTTTCGAGATAATTCAGAATTTTGATTTTTTTCCTTTTGAAAATCTTTTTATTGGGATAATTTGTGGTGGCCAAGGACCACCCCTTGTATAAATCCCTGAAAATTTTGTCAGTTTCACGTACCTCACTGGTTGCGAGATTATTCAGCATTTTTTTTTATACATAATTTTGAAAAGACTTTTACTGGGTTTATTCATGGTGGCTGATGAGCATCATTCTTTACAAAACCCTGAAAGTTTTTCAGTTTTCAAGTATCTTATCGTTTTGAGATAACTCCAAATTTTGATTTTGGCAATCTTTCTACTGGGATAATTCTGGGTGCCCGAGGACCATTCCGGTCAGGAATACCCTGAAAATTTGGTCAGTTTTCGCGTATGTCTACTTTACTTTACTGTTAGTTCGTGGTTATTGAGGACCTTCATCAAACCGTGAAAATTTGGTCAGTTTTCACATATCTCTCACCGTTTTCGAGATAAACAAAAATTTTAAATATGTTTCTGAATTTTTAAATCTTTCTATTGACATTATATGTCAATGGCTAACTGAATTGACCAATAGGGTTTAGGGACTACGCACGAAGTTAGCCGAAATGCATGTACTTTCTATAATAGGATATCGACTTATCGAATCTTGCTTTCGATTCTCGACAGCTGATTGGCTGATTCTACTGTGACTTACATTAGATGTCAATGGCTAACTGAATTGACCAATAGGGTTTAGGGACTACGCATGAAGTTAGCCGAAATGCATGTACTTTTTATAATAAGATAAATTAACTCACGGGTAATCACTATTCAATTCAGATCTATACCTATTTCTGAATTGTCTTGAATTCTTTTGAAATATTTTAGGGTATTTTTAAAGATTCCGAGAAATTTTTTATAGATTTCATTAATTTGAAGGGATTTCTAAGATTTTAGGGTATTTTCAAAACAAAGGCATTTTCAAGAGCTTTTAATTTGAAATATTGTAGGGAATTTTAAAAGATTTCAAGGAATTTTTTATTAATTTCATAAATTTAAAGGGATCTTTAAGCGTTTGAAATATTTTAGGATAGAGACTTTTTTTAATTTCGGAAGATATGGAACGATTTACAGGACCTAGAAGGTTTTAAGATATGTATTTAAAACGATTTCACGGGATTCCATGAGATTTCCGAGGATTTCAATGATTTTAAAGGATTTTAATGCTCTCAAGGTATTTTAATAAATTTTCCAAGATTTTAGGAAATATCTCAGATTTCATAGAATTTCACGGGGTATTTTTGTTTTCATTTCCCTTGCATAATTTCAGACTCATTTAAGGCTCTTGAAATATCGTCGGCCGAAAGTCGTGCGATTTTTCCTTTGCCCTTTTTTTATATATATGGTCTTGTGCCACCAAAACGTTATAAAAAATACGTGAAGAAAATCATAAAACCCATTCTTTCCACTCGCATAATTTAGGGCTTGTAAACGACTAATTTGGGCCCGTTGTCCCAAATTTAGGGCTCCAATATATATATATATATATATATATATATATGTGTCTTAAATGGTGTTTGTGCTAGCTTAACGTCAAGCTGGCCGAACATTGCTGTAAAACGTACTAAAAATGATTTCACAGAAAATTGACCTCATAAAATAATTTAGGGCTCCTTTAGGGCTCTGGAAATATGATAATCAAAATTTAAAAAAAATGTTTGAACCATTTTTGTTTGAGCAATCCTACTAAAATGAATTATGTAAACAAATTTCTTTTCTTACCCTAGGTTAAGGCTCATTTAGGGATCCCGAGTATGATATTTGAACTTTAAAAAAAATTGCTTAAACAATTATTGTCTAAACAAAAATTTTCTTTATTACACAAGACCATCTATAACAAAAAAAAGGGCAAAGGAAAAATCGCACGATTTTCGGTCGACGATATTTCAAGAGCCTTAAATGAGCCTGGAATTATGCAAGGGAAATGAAAACAAAATTTTTTGGTTAATTCGTTCAAACCATAATTGTTTAAACAATTTTATTTTAAACTTCAATTATCATATTCGGCGAGCCCTAAATGAGCCTTATCATGGAGTAAGAAAAAAAATTTGTTTAATTCATTTTTAGTAGAATTGTTTAAACTTTTTTTTAAATTTTGATTATCATACTCCTAGAGCCCTAAATTATTGTATAAGGTGAATTTTCTGTAAAATCATTTTTAGTACGTTTTACAGCAAATGTTCGGCTAGATTAACATTAAGGCTAAAATAAATGTTTGCGTTTTTGCGGCAAATATGAATATGTTGCTTTTAGTTGACCGATAAAATTGAAAAACTTGACCGGGAAATGACCAGGAATTTGAAATCGTCCGCCGAATCGCCACTGAATTTGAAGTGTAAGAAGATAAAATAAAAATTTGAATTATTATTCAAATTCATGAACTTTGATGCCGAATTCAAGAAATGATTAATTATGTTTTTAGTCGTATTTAATTATTTATTTAATAGATAGTGCTAATATATTTAAGAATATTTCGTTATATAATTGGTCAAGTCTTTCTAAATTAAACATATTAATTGAATCTCAAAGAGCTGAAAAAAACATTTATAATAAACTCGCGAAACTGTATACATATTCCAAGTCAATTGCTTTAAAAATTGCAAAATATTTGAATAGCTCTGTACTATGAAAAATTATACCTGGAAAAACTTGAGACACCTGGAAAAAAACCTGGAATTGTCAGGGAATTTTTTTCCAGGATTTGAGTAGACACACTCAGAGTGGCGATTTGACCGGGAAATGACCGGGAATTTAATTAAAACCCCGGGAATTGACTTCTGATCGTTGCAAAATTCAAGTTTTCATTATTTGATTAATTTTGATTAATTTAGAAAAGTGATTTCTACTTTATCTACAGTTGCAGTTTTCAGAGCAGAAGTAGTATTTCAAAGAAGAACTATTTCTGAATTATAATAGAGAATTTTTTTACATTGTTCGTTGCGAATTCATCTTTGTGTAGTTAAAAATTCAACTACCTGGTTAAAAGTTAAACTCTTTTGTTAAAAATCAATTTTTTTTGGTTGAAGATTCATCATTTTAATTTAAAATTCTTCTCTGGTTGAAAATGTAACTACTTTGTTGTAAATCAGTTTCTTTTTTTGGTGAAAATTCAACTATTTGTTTGAAAATTGATAATTTGGATTTAAAAATTAAACCATTTGTTTAAAAATGTATGTACTTTGTGGAAAATTCGTGTTTTTTTGTAGAAAATTTATCTTTATGTTCGAAAATTCATCTTTTTGGCATAAAATTCAACTCTTCCAGTTGAAGATTCATCATTTTAGTTGAAAATTGATCAGTTTGGTTAAAAATTAATTTCTTTAACTGAAAATTTAACTATTCCATTGTTAGTTGAAAATTGATCTTTTCTAGTTCAAAATTGAACAATTTGGATGAAAATTTGTCTTTTAATTGAAAGTTCAACTATTTCATTCAAAATTCACGTATTTTTCAAAAAATCTATCTTTTTTTGTAGAAAATTATCTTTTTCTTTGAAAGTTAATCTTCTTGTTTAAAAATGCTTCTTTTCGGTTAAAAATTCAAGTATTCCAGTTAAATGTTTATAATTTTAGTTGAAAATTCATATTTTAGGTTGGAAATAAAATTATTTGGTTGAAAGTTAAACTCTTCTGTTAACAATTTTTTTTTTAAGATTCATCGTTTTAATTAAAAATTCATTTCTTTGTTGAAAAATGAGTTGTTTAATTGAAAACTTTTTTTTTTCTTTGGAGGTTTTCTGGTTGAAAGTTTTTTTTTTAAAGTGAAAATGTAACTATTATTTCAGTTGAATATTCCATAATTTTAGTTAAAAACTCATCTCGTTGTTTGAACATTCATTTTTTTTACTAAAAATTTAATTACTCAATTTTTGGTTGAAAAATTATCTTTTTTAGTTGAAAGTTCGTATTTTTTGGTAAAAATTAATCTTCTTGGTTGAAAATTAATCTTTTTGGTCAAAAATTCAATTATTCTACACGGAGAGAAAAATCAGCGTTTGAAACGACACTTATTCGTCGTTTGAAACTACGAGTCTTGATCGTCGTTTTGAACGACGATAACTGTAGATTGAAACGACCAAATCGTCGTTCAAAACGACGATACACTCTCGTCGTTTGAGGGCCGGTCCACAATGAGAGTCGTAAGCGTCGACGTTCGAACGTATATGCGTATTTGACGTCATACGCACGTTGTTACCAACGGTCGCAGCGAGAAAACGAAAAATGCGAAACGGCGAAACTGCTCGGATAATTGGCAACAACGTGCGTATGACGTCAAATGCGTACATACGTTCGAACGTCGACGTTTACGACTATCATTGTGGACCGGCCCTGAAACGACGTGGATCGTGGCTTGAAACGATGATCGCGCTGCAACCAAAAATAAGCCCCGCCCATATCAGCACGCTTGACACATTTATGCTCGTACGCGCTTCTAAACTGGAGGCGTGGCCTAATTCAGGAATGCAAGAGTTTCCTAGTTTCAAACGACGATCCATGTCGTTTCAAACTACGAAGCGATTCGTAGGATGAAACGACGATATTCATCGTTTTGGACTACGATGCCCTTTCGTCGTTTCAAACGCTGATTTTTCTCTCCGTGTAGTTAAGGATTCATCATTTCAGTTAAAAATAATCTTTCTGGTTAAAATTTGTCCATTTTCGTTTGAAAATATTTATTTTTTTAGTTTAAAATGGAACAATTTGGTTGAAAATTTGCCTTCATTAATTAAAAAGTCAACTATTTCGTTAAAAATTCATGTATTTTGTTGAAAAATTGTATTTTTTGGTAGAAAATTAAACTTTTTATTTCAAAATTAATCTTCTTGTTTAAAAATTCATCTTTTTCGTTGAAAATTCAAGTGTTTCAGTTAAGTATTCATCGTTTTAGTTGAAAGTTCATCTTTTTGGTTTAAAATTGAACTATTCCAGATGAAGATTCATAATTTTATTTGAAAATTCATCACTCTGGTTGAAAATTCAACTATTTCGTTCAAAATTCACGTATTTTGTTAAAAAATCTATCTGTTTTTGTAGAAAATTATCTTTTTCTTTAAAAATTCTTCTTTTCGGTTAAAAATTCAAGTATTCCAGTTAAATGTTGATCATTTTAGTTGAAAATTCATCTTTTAGGTTGGAAATAAAATTATTTTGTTGACAGTTAAACTCTTTTGTTAACAATTGTTTGTCTTTTTGAAGATTCATCGTTTTAATTAAAGATTCATTTCTTTGTTGAAAAATGAGTTGTTTGATTGAAAACTTTTTACATTCTCATTCAAATGAGAAGGTATTGGTTTTATGTAAAATTTGACATAGTCGGTTTTCATCAAATCTCCACGTTTTGAGACTCCCTGAGCTAGAAAAAACGATTTTTACCAAGGTGTCTGTCTGTCTGTAGTCTGTCTGTCTGTAGCCACGATAACTTTCGAAAAAATGATCAGATTTGATTCAGCTTTGGCACACTTTTTTATGGCCGAAAAATAGAGAACGAGTTCGTTAACCAGCTATTTTGGATGAAAATCCAAAAAGTGAGCACATTTTGAAAATTTTTGAGACCACTTCTTTTGAAGATTTGAAAATTCTATGTACGGTTATTAGTAGTACGCAAAATGACGAACAAAATATTCTTATGACTTTTCGTGATAAAAAAAAAAAAATTACTGGAGTTATAGCATTTTCAAAATTCCAAAAAACAAACGAAAATGAACATTTTAAGGGCATGTGACACAGTCAAATACCTACATTACCGACCTCACTTTTTCAATTTTCCGAATTTTTTTTTGAATCTAAGAACTTTTTTTGTAAATAAAATATCGGGCTGAAACTTTGGAAAATGTATGAGAAGACAATAAACTACGTTTACGTACTTTATTCGAGGAGGAACTTTGCAAAAAATTATTTTCGAAGAAATTAAAACTGGGTGCATTTTTTGAACCTAAATACTCTTTTTATAAGCAAAATATCGGCTTCAAACTTTCAGAAATGCAAGAGCCGACAGTAAAGTACGTTTATGTACATAATTTGAGTATAAAAGATGCAAAAAGAAAAATTCCAACTAAATGTCAACTCCGGTATTCGCGATGGATACGAAAATGCGAAGTCTGGCGGCCACTAATCGAGGCTCTATCAGCTGGCTCGTCTACATCTGAAATATGGGGTCCACGCTGTCAAAAATTGATGATGCGGTGTTCTTACAATAATATTTTTTTAAAGTTGTGCCCAGCATAGAAGTTGAGTGAAATATGTTGTTTCAATGTTGAATTATGTAAGTATTGAAATCGTTATTGGCTTCGTTTAGTGGCCGCCAGACTTCGCATTTTCGTGTTCACAGCGAATACCGACCGAACTGGCAACCGTTGTTGACATTTAGTTGGAATTTTTCTTTTTGCATCTTTTATACTCAAATGATGTACATAAACGTACTTTACTGTCGGCTCTTGCATTTCTGAAATTTTGAAGCCGATATTTTACTTATAAAAAAAGTATTTAGGTTCAAAAAATGCACCCAGTTTTAATTTCTTCGAAAATAATTTTTTGCGAAATTCCTCCTCGAATAAAGTACGTAAACGTAGTTTATTGCCTTCTCATACATTTTCCAAAGTTTCAGCCCGATATTTTATTTACAAAAAAAGTTCTTAGATTCAAAAAAAAAAATCGGAAAATTGAAGAAGTGAGGTCGGTAATGTAGGTATTTGACTGTGTCACATACCCTTAAGCCGAAAAACGCACGATATGAAAAAAAGTCAAGAGGAGAAAAACGTTGTTTCCTGAACACCTTATAATATTTTCATAACAACTTTTTGAATTTTTTGAAAAATAAAAAATTCAAATTTTGATCGCACAAAAAATTAATGAAAAATCAAAAAAGCCATTTTGCTGTCAAACTTATTTTTTATTATTATTTTTATTATTCCAGTTGAATATTCCATAATTTTAGTTAAAAATTCATCTCGTTGTTTGAACATTCACTTTTTTACTAAAAATTTAATTATGCAATTTTTGGTTGAAAAATTATCTTTTTTAGTTGAAAGTTCGTCTTTTTTGGTCAAAATTAATCTTCTTGGTTGAAAATTAATCTTTTTGGTCAAAAATTCAATCATTCTAGTTAAGGATTCATCATTTCAGTTAAAAATCATCTTTCTGGTTTAAATTTTTCCATTTTCGGTTGAAAATGATTCTTTTTTTAGTTTAAAATGGAACTATTTCGTTGAAAATTTGCCTTCTTTAATTAAAAACTCAACTATTTCGTTCAAAATTCACGTATTTTGTTAAAAAATCTATCTGTTTTTGTAGAAAATTATCTTTTTTTTTTAAATTCTTCTTTTCGGTTGAAAATTCAAGTATTCCAGTTAAATGTTTATCATTTTAGTTGAAAATTCATCTTTTAGGTTAGAAATAAAATTATTTGGTTGAAAGTTAAACTCTTTTGTTCACAATTTTTTGTTTTTGAAGATTCATCGTTTTAATTAAAAATTCATTTCTTTGTTGAAAAATGAGTTGTTTGATTGAAAACTTTTTTTGTTTTTGTTTGGAGGTTTTTTGGTTGAAAGTTTTTTTTTCAAGTGAAAATGTAACTATTATTCCAGTTGAATATTCCATAATTTTAGTTAAAAATTCATCTCGTTGTTTGAACATTCACTTTTTTACTAAAAATTTAATTATTCAATTTTTGGTTGAAAAATTATCTTTTTTATTTGAAAGTTCGTCTTTCTTGGTAAAAATTAATCTTCTTGGTTGAAAATTAATCTTCTTGGTCAAAAATTCAATCATTCTAGTTAAGGATTCATCATTTCAGTTAAAAATCATCTTTCTGGTTTAAATTTTTCGATTTTTTGTTGAAAATTATTATTTTTTTAGTTTAAAATGGAACTATTTGGTTGAAAATTTGCCTTCTTTAATTAAAAAGTCAACTATTTCGTTAAAAATTCATGTGTTCTGTTGAAAAATTGTATTTTTTGTTCGAAAATTAAACTTCTTGTTTAAAAATTCATATTTTTGGTTGAAAATTCAAGTGTTCCCGTTAAGTATTCATCGTTTTAGTTGAAAGCTCATCTTTTTGGTTTAAAATTGAACTATTCCAGGTGAAGAGTCATAATTTTATTTGAAAATTCATCACTCAGGTTGAAAATTGAACCATTTTGTTGAAAATTAATTTTTTCAACTGAAAGTTTAATTATTCCATTTCTTGTTAAAAATGGATACTTTTTAGTGGAAAATTTAAGTATTTTTTTCTCTGTTCTCCGTTGTTGTGTTAAAGGCTGTTTAGAATGAACGTCATGAATTAAAATGTTTGCGTTTTGCGGAAAACATGAATATGTTACTTTTATTTGACCGGGAAAATTGACAAACTTGACCAGGAAAAACCGGGAATTTGAAATCGTCCGCCGAATCGCCACCCTGACACTGTTTGGTCCCTATATTTTATCCCATATGGACTGTGAGGCCTGCACTCGATTTATGTTTGTTTGACGACTTTTTTTTTAGAGCGATTTGTGTCAACATCTTTATGATGTTCTCCGTAATCACCGAAAGGAGGATGGAAGTTTGTTGTGCGATGCTTTTATCCGTGTACCGAAACGTCGACAAGAACCTGGATATTACGAAGTCGTTACTAATCCCATAGATCTGCTCAAAGTTCAGCAAAAGTTGAAAACTGACGAATATCGAGATATGGAGGATTTGGCGTCCGACATTCAACTCATGGTTAACAACGCCAAGGCGTTTTATATGGTATTTATGTCTTTTTTTTCTTTATTTCAGCGCTCAAAGTCGGTCCCCTGCGTTTCCCCTTTTTTGAAATTCCTCCTTTTGCCCCCCTATTCGGCCTCGGACTCACCACACTATTGCAGGCCTCACAGATCGGTCCCTATATCCCCTATTGTAACCCTATTTTCAAGATTTGGTCCCTATGGTACCCTATTTGCAGCCCATAATGGAACTTAAAAAAAAAAATTATAAGAAGATCAAAGCTTCCAAGAGTCAGAAATTTTGAAAACAAAAGTAGCAAATCAGAGAATTTCTGTAAGAAGTAAGTGTAAAAAATAATCAATAGTCACTTTTTTCCACAAATCACTTTTTAGTTACTTTTTAAGATAAAGTCACTATAGACACTTTTCTTTCAGTAAATAACAATAAATAACGTATATTGAAGGAATTTCCAAGGGTTTTAATAATTTTAAGGGATTTTACAAAATTTGCATGCGGTTTTAATAGCTCTCAAGGTATTTAAATAAATTTTCCAGGTTTTCAGGAAGTATCATCAGATTTTATGTGATTTCATAGGGTTTTATTATATTTTAATAGATTTCAAAGAATGTATTCACAAGAAATGAGGGATTTTGTGAGTTTTCAAAGATTTCAAGAGATTTTCAAATATTTTTTGCAATTCATTTGGAATTCGCCCTGAATTCTCATTAATTTATCCTTAATTATATTAAATCCTTTTAATTTCTTCTAAATTCACTCATCTTTATTCCATTCAGTGGATTTTTAAAAAGTTTTTGTTAAATTCGTCTTGAAGTCTCTTAAACTTTAATTTTTCTAAATTAATTTCAAACTTACTCAATTCAATGAATTTTTTCATATTTTTGAGTTGTTTTGAATTCACTGGATTGTTTTAAATTCAATTTGATTTTTTATGAATTTCATCGAATTCTTCTCGTTTCCCGTAAATTCCTCTAAATTCACTCAAATGTTACTGAAATAAATTGATTTTTTCGATTTGAAAAAATTTGTCCAATTTATATGATTTTTTCTTTTTATTTAACTTAAATTGTTTTTTAGTCATTCAGGGTGTCTACCCTACCTGGAAAACGTGGAATTGTCAGGGAATTTTTATATACCTGGAAAATCCTGGAAATGTCGGGGAATTTTTTTTTTAAGTCAGGGAATTTTTTCGAGAGCGTGACTAATTTTTTGTTTAAATTGCATTGTAAAATTAAATAATGATGATCCTTCATGTGTAAAATTAGCTTCATATGTATTACTGTATTTAAATATTTTGTTGAAAATTTGTTTTTTTCTTGTTTGAAATTAATTTTTTTAACTGAAAACTGAGCTATTCTATTTTTTTAACATTGATCGCTTTTAGTTGACAATTTATGTACTTTGTTGAAAACTTGTTCTTTTTGGTAGAAAATTAATCTTCTTGACTGAAAATTCATCTTTTTGCTTTAAAATTCAACAGTTTGTTTTTAATTTTTTCTCTCTCTTGACTGAAAAATCTTTCTCAGTTGAAAATTCAACTCATCTTGAAAAGTCGTCCTGTTTGGTTTAATTCCACTGTTTTTTATTAAAAATTAAAAAATTTTTTAGTTAAAATATAACTACTACATTTTTTATTCAGAATTTATCTTTATAAAAATGAAAATTTAATTATTTGATTGAAAGATATATCTACTCTTTTTTTTAAATAATTTTTTTAGTCGAATATTCGTCATTTTAATTGAAAATTCATCTCGTCAGTTGAAAAATGAGCTATTTTGTTGAAAATTCGTTTTTTTTTTTGGTTTGAAAATAACTGTTTTAACTTAAAATCTAACTTTTCTATTTTTGGTTAAAAGTTGATGGCTTATAGTTGAAAATTCATGCATTTTGTTGAAAATTTGTTTTCTCTGGTTGAATTCAACTGTTTTTGATTAAAACTTAAAAACTTCTTTCGTTAAAATATCCACTAGTATATTTTTCTTTCAGAATTAATCTTTTTTGAAATGAAAATTTACTTATTTGGTAGAAAGTTAATTTCTTTTGTTAAAAATTAATTTTTTTGGTTGAAAATTCATCATTTTAATAAAAAACGTATCCCTTTGGTTGAAAAATGAGATATTTTCTTGAAAATTATTTTTTTCTTTGGCTGAAAATTAATTTTTTTTTAAACTGAAAATGTAACTATTTCAATTGAATGTTCCGTCATTTTAGTTTAAAATTTGTATCTTTGGTTGAACATTAATTTTTTTAACTAAAAATATAACTTTTCAATTTTTGGTTGATAAATATCTTTTCAAGCTCAAAATTCATCTTTGTTGTTAGAAATTAATCTTCTTGGCTGAAAATTGATATTTTTGGTTGAAAATTATATTATTTTACTTAATTAATCATCATTTTAGTTGAAACATTAACTTTTTGGTTTAAAATTCGACTATTTCAGTTAAAGATTCATCATTTTAGTTGAAAATTTATCACTTCGTTTGAAAACGTAAATAATTTTTTGAAAATTAGTTTTTTTTTTGTGAAATTTTTTTTTTTAACTGAAAATGTAACTTTTTCAATTGAGTATTTCATAATTTTAGTTAAAAATTCATCTTTTTGGTTGAAAATTAAGTTTTTTAAATGAAAATTTAACAGTTCAATTTTTGGTTGACACTTTATTTATTTTTTTTAGTTGAAAATTCATGTATTTCGTTAAAAAGTCGTCTTTCTTTGGTATAAATTCAACTATCCCAGTTAAAGATTTATCATTTTATTTGAAAATTCATCGGTTTGGGGTTGATGATTGATCTTTTTTAGTTCAAAATTCAATTATTTGGACAAAGATTTATCTTTTTTAGTTAAAAATTCAACTATTTCGTTTAAAATTCATGTATTTAACTTAAAATGTAACTGTTTCATTTTTTTTTTTTTTGAAAACTGATCTTTCTTAGTACAAAATTCAACTATTTGGTTAAAAATTGTTTTGTTTCTTTAGTTGAAATTCAACTATTTGTTTGAAAATTCATGTATTTTGTTGAAAAATCGTCTTTTTGGTAGAAACTTTATCCTTTTAGTTGAAAATTAAACTATTAGGTTAAAAATTTATGTGTCTTGTTGCAAATGCAATATTTTTACTTGAAAAGATAAAAGCGGTTCAAATTGAATTTAATATAGTACCCACATTAATTTTACCTAAATATGCACTGAATTTAAAGTATAAGATGTTAAAATAAAAATTGTGTTTGAATTATTATTCAAATTCATGGACTTTAAAAAACAAATTTAAGAAATGATGAATTATTTTTTCAGTATTATTTAATTATTTAAATAATCGATGATGCTAATATATTTAAGAATATCTTGTAATATAATTTGGTAAAACTTTCTAAATTAAAAATATTAATTGAATTCCTAGAAACTGGAAAATACATTATTTATAATAAACTCAAGAATAAACTCGCGAAACTGTATCCGAAATATTTGAATGGCTCCGTACTATGAAAAATTATACCTGGAAAAATCTTGATATACCTGGAAAAAACCTGGAATCGTCATGGAATTCGTTTCCAGGATTTGAGTAGACATCCTGCTATTTAATATATATATATATTCCATACCTATTTCCGAATTGTTTTTGTTTTGAATTATTTTGAAATATTTCAGGGTATTTTTTAAGGTTCCGAGAAATTTGTAATAGATTTCAATAACCTGGACGGATTTTCAAGATTTTAGGGTATTTAAAAAAATTTTAATCACAGGGTGGCGACTTGACCGGGAAACCGGGAAATGACTAAAAATTTTATTGATCTGGAAAAAACCAGGAAATGACCGGGAATTTATTTAAAAATCCGGGAATTTACTTTTGATCGCAGTAAAATTCAAGTTTTCATCATTTCAATAATTTTGGTCAATTTAGAAATTTTTGTTTCCATTATAAGAAAAACCTTTTGCATTTTTTTGATCTGTGTGTTTATTCCAAACATACAGAAACAATAATTTTCTCAATTAAAAAAATGGATTTATCACGTTTTATTCGCTTACTCATTTATCTTTACTTGGAACATGGAACTTTAGAAAATAATTCTCGTTTTATTTTAGGACAGGGAGTTTCGGTAAGGAAATATAATTTCACTTGGAACAGGGAATTTTTGACATGGAACGGGAATTTTTAAAAAGAATTATAATTCGGATTTAGAAGAAAGGAATTCTAAAAATCCCTATTCTAGGTCAGAATTCGTCACATTTTGAAAGTTCCCTCTTCCAAATTTTAGGCAAAGAAAGTACTTCCTTTCTCAGTTAAAAATTCAACGACTTGGTTAAAAGTTAAACTTTTTTTGCTAAACATTATTTTTTTTTGGCTTGAAGATTCATCATTGTAATTGAAAATTCATCTCTGTTTGAAAATGTAACTACTTTGTTGAAAATCGATTTTTTAAACTAAAAATTTAACTATTCCAGTAGACAATTGAACTATTTTGCTAAAAATCTGTTTTTTGTTGTTGTTAACAATTAGATTTTTAATTAAAAAATTTAATTAGTCTAATTTTGGTCGAAAATGTATCTTTTTTTAATGAAAATTCAACTATTTGTTCGAAATTTTTGTTATTTTGTAGAAAATTCGTCTTTTTTGTATAAAATTAATCTTTATGATTGAAAGTTCATCTTTTTTTTCAACTATTCCAGGTGAAGGTTCATCACTTTAGTGGAAAATTCATCAGTTAGGTTGAAAATTAACTTCTTCAACTGAAAATTTAACTGTTTCATTTTTGATTGAAAATTGATCTTTACTAGTTCAATATGCAACAATTTGGATGAAAATTTGTCTTTTTTAAATTGAAAATTCAACTTTTTCTTTGAAAGTTTATCTTGTTTGAAAATTCTTTTCTATTAAAAGTTAAAGTATTTCACTTAAATATTTATCATTTTAGTTCAAAATTCGTCTTTTAGGTTGGAAATAAAATTACATAGTTGAAAGTTAAACTCTTTTGTTAAAAATAAATTTTTTGGTTGAAGATTCACCATTTTAATTGAAAATTCATTTCTTTGGTTGAAAAATGAGCTATTTGATTGAAAACTTGTTTTTTCTTTAGATGAAAAGGAATTTTTTTAAACTGAAAATGTAACTATTATTCCAGTTGAATATTCCATTAGTTTAGTTAAAAATTCATCTTTTTGGTTGAACATTCATTTTTTTGACTAAAAATGTAATTATTCAATTTTTGGTAGAAAATGATCTTTTTTAGTTGAAAATTCGTCTTTTTTGGTAGAAATTAATCTTCTTGGTTGAAAATGTATCTTTTTGGTCAAAAATTCAATGATTCTAGTTAAAAATTGATCATTTTAGTTTAAAATTCATCCTTCTGGTTTATAATTCAACTATTCCAGTCAAAGATTTACAATTTTATTTGAAAATTCATCACTTTGTTTGAAAATTTTACTATTTTGTTAAAAATCCGTTTTTTTTTGTTTTTTGAAAATTAATTTTTTCAGCTGAAAGTTTAACTATTCCATTTTTTGTTAGAAATTGATATTTTTTAGTGGAAAATTGAAGTATTTGTTCAAAAATTCATTCATTTTGCAATTTTTTTCTCTGTTGTGTTAAGAGGACGTTTAGAATAAACGTCATAATGATTTTTATTAATTTGAAGGGATGTCAAAACGCTTAAAATATTTTAGGATAAAGAATTTTCGAGAATTTTGGAAGATACAGAACGATTTTACAGGACCTATTATAACGTCTTAAGATATTTAAAAATCTTTCACGGGACTTTATAAGGTTTCCGAGGATTTCAGTGATTGTAAGGATTTTAGGAAATATCATATTTCATATAATGTGACGGGATTTTAATATTATTTAGTGGATTTTAAAGAATTTATTCGCGAGAAGTGAAGTATTTCGTAGGGTTTCAAAGATTTGAAGAGATTTGAAATTATTTTTTGGAATTCACCCTGAATTATTATTAATTTATCCTGAATTCTTTAGAATTTTTTTAATTCACTTGAATTCTTTTAAATTTACTCAATTCTACTTAATTCAATGGATTTTTCTGAATTTGTATAAGTTTTTATTTAATTGATCCTCAGGTTTAGTTGATAAAATGATCAAAGGAATTGAAATGTATTAATTTATTTTTTAAATTTCCTTAGCATCTTCAAGAGCTTTAAAAAAATTTCCAGGGATTTAAAAAGATTTGAAAGGATTGGAAATATTTTAGAGTATTTTCAAAAGATTACAAAGGCATTTTTTTATTGATTTCAGTAATTTAATGGTATTTCAAAAAATTTGAAATATTTTAAGGTATTTTAAAAGATTACCAGGCATTTTCAAGAGCTTTAAACAATTTCAAGAGATTCAATGAGTTTTTTTTAATGTTTTTAAATTGTTTTGAATTAACTTGATTGTTTTTTTAATTCAGTTTAATTTTTTATATACTTAAATTACTCTAATTGATCCTGAAGTCCTCACCTTGAATTCTTAGGCATTTCATCAAATTCTTTTGAATTCCCTTGAATTTTTTTAAGCTCATTTCAAAGTTGCCGAATTTAATGAAGTTTTTTCATATTTTAAAATAGTTTTCAATTAATTTGAATTCTTTAAAATTCACCTTGAATTTTTATGAATTTCATTGAATTTTTCTCGTTTACCTCAACTTCCTGTAAATTCATTCCAATTTTACGAAAATCAAGAGAATTTTTTTGATTTTTTTAATTGTTTCGAATTCATTGGAATTCTTTTGATTTTAACTTCAATTGTTTTGAAGTTTTATGAATTTATCCTGAATTTGCTACCCTTTGAGCAGGAAGAAAGTACCCTATGAGTGTGACAAAAAGTACCCTTTGGTCCCTATATTTTATCCCATAGGGACTGTGAGGCCTGCTATTTTCAAGAGTTGGTCCCTATGGTACCCTATTTACAGTCCATAATTTAACTTTTATTAATGGCACTCTTCTTTCAATAAATTAATTCATGGGTTATTCACTATTCAATTCAGGTATATAACTATTTCTGAATTGTCTTGAATTTTTTTGTTTATTTTTCGAGCCGAAAATAGGAATTTTCTACAAAACAGTTACATTTTCAACCCAAGAGGTGAAAAAAATTCATTTGTATATAAAGAAGAAACTAATTTTCAACTAAATTTATGAACTTTTAACCAAAAAAATTAACTTTTAAAGAAGTACAACTTTGAACCAAAAAGTTGAATTTTTAACCTAAAAAAGATTTGTTAGTCAAGAAAGAGAGAAATGTCTTGAATTGTTGAATTTTCAAGCCAGAAAGATGGATTTTCTACAAAACAGTTGAATTTTCAACCCGAGAATATGAATTTTCAACAAAAAAGTTAATTTTCAACCAGTTTAATTTTTCAACGAAATAGTTACATTTTTAGTTTAAAAAAATATATAGAAGAAAAAAAACCAAGAAGTTGAATTTTTAACCTAAAAAAGATTTGTTAGTGAAAAAAAATTTTCAAGTCGAAAAGATAACTTTTCTACAACACAGTTGAATTTTCAACAAAATAGTTAAATTTTCAGTTAAAAAAATTATTATTATATAAAAAAAAAGAATTTTCAACTAAAGTTGTTGAAAAGTTGTTATTGAAAATTCAACTATTTTGTTAAACATTCATCTTTTTGGTTTCAAAATTGATCTCTTTCTCTAGAAATGTCGTCTTCTTATTACTTTTTTTCGGTTGAGAATTAACTTTTTTGTTAAAAATTCATATTTTTGGGTTGAAAATTCAACTGTTTTGTAGAAAATTCAACAATATGGAAGAAAATGTAACTACTTGTTGGAAAATATATGTATTCTGTATGCGTCTTTTTTGGTTAAAAATGAAGTATTTTGAATGAAGATTAATAAATTTAGTTGAAAATTCGCGTTTTTGTTCCTGTTGAAAGTTAATTTTTTTAACTGAAAAGTTAACTATTTTTTTGAAAATTCAATTTATTGATTGTAACTATTTCGTACAATATTAGACTCTTTCGTAGAAAATTCGTTTTTATTTATCGAAAATTCATTCTCAATAAAAGTTTAGCTAGTCCATTTTTTTGTAAAAAATTGATCTTTTTTGGTTTAAAATTCAACTATTTAGTTAAAAATGTTTAGGAAAGAAAAAATATAAACTAAAAATTACTCAAATAAAATTTCGACTCACATCGCATCCATTGTTCAGACTATTTGAAAATTTATGTAATTTGTTGACAATTCGTATTTTTTGTTAGAAAATTATTCATCTTGGTAGGAAATTCAACTACTTTGTTAAAAAAGCACGTATTTTGTTGAATATTCGTCCTTACTTGTAGAAAATAAATCTTCTGGATTTAAAATTCACCTATTTGGTTATAGATGTCTTTTGTTGAAAATTCATCTTTTGTGGTAGAAAATTAATCTTCTTGGTTGAAAATTCATCTTTTTGATTGAAAAATAATTTTTAGTTGAAAATTTATATTTTCACTTGAAAATTCATATTTTAGTTGAAAATTAATCTGTTTGGTTGATGATTTATAATTTTTATTGAAAATTCAACTATTTTGTTAAAAATTCGTTTGTTTTTGGTGAAAATTAATTTTTTCAACTGAAAATTTAAGTATTCCATATATTTTTTTGCAGAAAATTAATCTTTATGGTTGAAAATTCATCTTTTTGGTATAAAGCTCAACTATTCCAGATAAGGATTCATCAGTTTAATTGAAAATTCATCAGTTTGGTGGAAAATTGATTCCTTCAACTGAAAATTTGAATGTCCATTTTTGGTTGGAAATTGAAACTTCAACTATTTCGTTGAACATACACATATATTTTGTTAAAAATCGATTTTTTTTTGTAGAAAATTATCTTTTTCTTTGGAAGTTAATATTCTTGATTATTTAAAAACTCTTCTTTTCGGTTAAAAATTCAAGTATTCCAGTTAAATATTTATCATTTTAGTCGAAAATGCATCTTTTAGGTTGGAAATAAAATTACTTGGTTGAAAGTTAAACTTTTTGTGGAAAATTAATTTTTTTGGTAGAAGATTCATCATTTTAATTAAAAATTCATTTCTTTGAATGAAATATGAGCTATTTAATTGAAAACTTGTTTTTTCTTTGGATGGAAAGGAATCTTTTTGCCGAAAATTTAACTATTTTGTTGAAAATTTGTTTATTTTTTGTTTGCATTTTTTTTAACTGAAAATCTAAATATTATTTCAGTTGAATATTCCATCATTTTAGTCAAAAAGTCATCTCTTTTGTTGAACACTAATTTTTTTAATTGAAAATTCGTCTGTTTTCGATAATCTTTTTGGTTGAAAATTCCATTATTCTAGTTAAAGATTCATCATTTCAGTTGAAAATTCATCTTTCTGGTTTAAGATTCAACTATTCCAGTTAAATTCGTACAATCTTAGTTGAAAATTGAGCACTTTGTTTGCAAATGTAAGTATTTTTTTTAAAGTTAGTTTTTTTTTTGTGGAAAGTAAGTTTTTTAACTGAAAATTTAACAATAATTTTTTCAACTCAAAATTTAATATTTTAAGTTTTGGTTAACAATTGATCTTTTTTAGTAAAAATTAATTTGTTGTTGAAAATTCAACTTTTTCAGTTAAATATTTATTCTTTTAACTGATAACTCATCTTTTTTGGTTTAAAATTCAACTATTCCAGCTGAAGGTTCATCATTTTAGTTTTAAATTCATCAGTTAGGTTGAAAATTGAACTATTTTCTTAAAAATCTGTTTTTTTTTTGTTGAAAATTAATTTTTTCAACCAAAAGTTTAACTATTCCATTTTTTTGTTAAAAATTGATATTTTTTAGTGCAAAATTTAAATATTTGTTTCAAAATTTATTGCTTTGGTTGAAATTTGAGCTATTTGATTGGAACTTGTTTTTTCTTGGGATGAAAAGAAATTTTCTGTGTCGAAAATTTAACTATTTTGTTTAAAATTTGTTTATTTTTTGGTTGAAAATTATTTTGATTCTTAAACTGAAAATGTTACTATTATTCCAGTTGAATATTCCGTAACTTTAGATAAAAATTCATCTCTTTGGTTGAACATTCCTTTTTTGACTAAAAATTCAATTATTCAATTTTTTGTTGAAAAATTATTTGTTTTAGTTGAAAATTCATCTTTTTTTGGTGGAAATTTATCTTCTTGGTTGAAAATTAATCTTTTTAGTCAAAAATTCAATTATTCTAGTTAATTATTCATCATTTCAGTTGAAAATTCATCTTTATGGTTTAAAATTCCATTATTCCAGTTAAATATTCACAATTTTATTTGAAAAGTCATCACTTTGTTTGAAAATTTAACTATTTTTTTGTAAGTTAGTTTTTGTTGTTGAAAGTACTTTTTTTAACTGAAAATTTAATTCATTCCAATTCAAAATTCCATAGTTTGTAGTTGAAAATTCATCTATTTGATTAAAAGTTAATTTTTTAAACTTGAAATTTAATTATTTCAGTTTTGATTGATAATTTATCTTTTTTAGTAAAAATTAATTTTTTTGTTTGAAAATTCAACTATTTCAGTTGAAGATTCATACTTTTAGTTAAAATCTCTTATGTTTGGTTTAAAATTAATTTTTCTAACTAAAACTTTTACTATTCCATTTTCGGTTGAAAATTATTATTTTTTTAGTTCAAAATTCAATTATTTCGTTCAAAATGCATGTATTTTGTTGGACAAATTTTATTTTTTGGTAGAAAATTAATCTTTTTATTCCAAAATTAATCTTCTTGTTTAAAAATTCATCTTTTTGATTTAAAATTTAAGTGTTTCAGTTAAATATTCATCATTTTAGTTGGAAACCCATCACTTTGTTTGAAAATTGAACAATTTTATTGAAAATCCGTTTTTTTGTTGATCATTGATTTTTTCAACTGAAAGTTTAACTATTCCATTTTTTGGAAACAAAAATTGATATTTTCTAATGGAAAATTTGAGTATGTGTTTCCAAATTCATTTATTTTGCAATAAGTTTAATACTTGAAAAATTGTATGACTATTTCTACTATTTTTGATCTCTTTAGTGAGTCCGAGGCCTGTGTTAGGGGAAATCCATTTAAAAATGTATTTTTTTAAAGTTAATACTGAGAAAGTAAACTGTATTAAAAGATAAATTAAATTTGTTTAAATTCTCTTACAGCGGACGTCTCCAGAATATAAAGACGCCTCTGAACTGTGGGAGCTTTGTAACTCTACGAAGAATCGTATTTCGGAGGAATACGAAGACTCTGAGACAAAAGGCAAAATTATGCTAAAGGTATGTCTAATAATTTTTCTATCATAATATTTTATCGTTTATCCTATACACCACGTAAATTATACACAAAATATGCATATAAACAAGTAAAACGTTCGAGCGATTTGAAGATTTTTATTTTCTTCTTTGTATAACTATAAAAATATTAATTTTGCAATCATAATCTCATCGTTGAAAATTTATCTTATATGGTTGAAAATTAATTTTTTCTTAATTTTAAATTCTACTATCATATTTTCGGCCTCTTTTAGTTAAGAATTGTTTTTTTGGTTGAAAATTTAATTATTTTGTTGAAAGTTCAACTATTCTCTTACAAAATCATCTTCTTCGTCGGATAAAAGTTTATTCTTTTTATTTGAGAAGTCTACTATTTCATTTTGGTTTCAGAATTCATCTTTTTTTGTTGAAAATTCATCTTTTATGGTTGAAGATTAATTCTTTTTAATTTAAAAGTCTACTGTCATGTTTTCGGCCTTTTTATTTCGATCTCTTTTGGTTAAAAATAGTTTTATTTGGTTGAAAATTTAATTATTTAGTTAAAAATTCAACTATTCTCTTACAAAGTCATCTTTTTCAGATAAAAGTTCATTCTTTTTATTTGATAAGTCTAGTATTTCATTTTGGATTCAGAATTCATCCTTTTTTGGTTAAAAATTGTACTATTCAGTTGAAAATTGAATTATTTTGTTTGAAAATTCAACTACTTTCTTGAAAAGTGATCTGTTGCTATGTGGTTAAAATTGTAATTGTTCTAATGAAAATTCAACTATTTTCTTACAAAGTCATCTTGTTTCGTTAAAAGCTCATTCTTTTTATTTGAAAAGTCTATTATTGTATTTTGGGTTCAGAATTCATCTCTTTTGTTAGAAAATTCATCTTTTTTTTTTTTTTTTTTTTTGAAAATTCATCTTTTATGGCTGAAAATTAATTATTTTGAATTTAAAAGTCTACTATCATATTTTTGGCCCGGAATTAATCTTTTTTGGTTAAAAAATGCACTATTTCATAGAAAATTTAATTTTTTTGTTGAAACTTCAACTATTTTCTTGAAGTCATCTTTTTTTATCGAAAATTCAACTTTTTTGTTGAACATTCGTCTTTTTGGATAGTATATCACTCCTTTTGGATCTAAAATCAATCTTTTATGGTTGAAAACTAATTATTTTTAATTCAAAAGTCTACTATCACATATTTGGCCCAAAATTCATATCTTTTGGTTATAAATCGTTTTATTTGGTTAAAAATTGAATTACTTTGTTTGAAAATCCAACTATTTTCTTGAAAAGTCATGTGTTTGGTTAAAAGTTAATTCTTTTTATTTGAAAAGTCTGCTGTCAAATTTTTGGTTCAGAAATGATTTCTTTTGGTTAAAACTTCTGCTATTTGGTTGAAAATGTAATTATTTTATTGGAAATTAAACTATTTTCTAACAAAGTCATCTTGTTTGGTTAAAAGTTCATTCTTTTTATTTGAAGATTCTATTATTGCATTTTGAGTTCATAATTCATCTTTTTTGTTAAAAAATTCATCTTTTATGGTTGAAAATTAATTATTTTTAATTTAAAAGTCTACTATCATGTTTTTGGTCCAGCATTCATCTCTTTTGGTTAAAAAATGCACTATTTGATGGAAAATTTAATTTTTTTGTTGAAACTTCAACTATTTTCTTAAGTCATCTTTTTTGGTCAAAAATTAAACTTTTTTGTCGAAAATTCGTTTTTTTTAATAGCAAATCTGTCTTTTGAATTAAAAATTCATCTCTTGTTAGAAAATTAATCTTTTTGGTTATAAATTCATCTTTTGTGGTATGTATATAAATTGAAGAAGTGATTCAATCTATCTTGCGGTCACATAAAAATAAAAACAAACAGATGCATCGTTTAACTCATATTTATTTTTAAATGCCTTACGTTTCGGCAACTACTGCGTGCCTTTGTCAAAAGTAACATAAACTCTTTTTTTTTTTGTTTTTGTAAAAACTTAATTTTCTAATTGAAAATATAATTTTTCCATTTATCTTTTTTATTTGAAAATTCAACTACTTGGTTAAAAATGTATGTATTTTGTTGAAAATTCGTCTTAAAAATTCAACGATTTCCTAAAAAAATAATTTTTTTATTGAAGCTTCAACTGTTCTTGTAGAAAATTCAACTATTTGGTTGACAATTTATTTGTTTTTTTGAAAATTAATGTGTTTTGTTTAAAATTTGTCTTTTGTGGTAGAAATATAATTTTCTTTGCTGAAAATTCTTTTTTTTTTAAATTCAATTACTTGGTTGAAGGTTGAACTACTTTGTCAAAAATTTATTTTTTGATTAGAGATGCATCATTTTAATTAAAAATTTAAATATTTTGTTGAAAATTCGGTCTTTTTCATTTGAAAATTATGTCTTTTTTTTGTACAGAATTAATTTTCTCGTTTAAAAATTCATCCTTTGGGTTGAAAATTCGTTTTTTTTTGTTTGGAAATTATTTCCTTTGACTGAAAATTTAACTTCTCAATTTTTGATTATAATTTAATTTTCTTTAGTTGAAATTTAGACTATTTGGTTGAAAATTAATCTTTTTTGGTCGAGGATGTATCATTTTAGTTGAAAATGTATCTCCTTTGTTGAAAATTTAACTATTTTGTTGAAAACTCGTTTTTTGTTGTTGTAAAAACTTAATCTTTTTAGTTAAAAATATAATTATTCCATTTTTGGTTGAAAATTTATCTTTTTCAATTTAAAATTTAACTATTTGGTTGAAAATTTTGCTGTTTTATTTGAAAGTTCAACTACTTGGTTATAAATTCATTTATTTTGTTGAAAATTCGTCTTAAAAATTCAAAAGATTTGTGAAAAAGTAATTTCTTTGGTTGAAAATTCAACTACTTTCGTAGACGTTTTAATATTTGGTTCACGATTAAGTTTTTTTGTTGAAATTGTTTTTATGTTTGAAAATTCATATTTTTTTTTAATTCAATGACTTTGTTGAAACTTGAACTATATTTTGTCAATAATTTATTTTTTGGTTATAGATTCATCGTTTTAGTTAAAATTTTATCTCTGGCTGAAAATTTAAGTAATTTTGAAAATTCGTTTTTTTTTTTTTGGTAGAAAAATAATCTTTTAAATTAAAAATGTAACTATTTGGCGGAAAATTCATGTATTTTGTTGAAAATCGGCCTTTTCGGTAGAAAATTAATCTTCTTGGTTCAAAATTCATGTTTTTGGTTGAAAATTCAATTATTTGCTTGAAACTTAATTTACTGTGTTGAAAATTAAACAATTTTTTTCAAAGTATCCTTTTTGGTTGAAAAGTCAACGGTTTTGTTGAAAATTCGTCTTGTCGTTTGAGGATTGAAATATTTGGTTGAAAATCTATCTTTTTTGATTAAATTCAACTGCTTTCGATTTAAAAGTAAAATCTTTTTTGGTTGAAATATCAACTGTTACATTTTTCGTTGAGTATTCATCTCTTTTGTTTAAAAAGAAATTTTTTTATTTTAAGATTCGTCATTTTAGTTGAACATTCATCTCTTTGATTGAAAATTTAACTATTCCAGTTGAAGATTCATCGTTTTAGTTGAAAATTCATCTCTTGTTGAAAATTTAATTATTTTGTTGAACCTTCTTTTTTTTTGCAATAAATTATTATTTTGAATTGAAAATGTAACTATTCTTCTTTCTGATTGAAAATTTATCGTTTCTAGTTGAAAATTCAACTACTTTGTTTAAAATTCACGTTTTTTGTTTAAGAATCGTCTTTTTCAGTAGAAAATTAATCTTCTTGGTTGATAATTAATGTTTTTAGTTGAAAATTAAACTATTTGATTAATGTTTACATTTTTTTTGAGAATTGAAGAATTTTGGGAAAAAGTAATAGTTTTTGGTGGAAAATTGGCGTGAGTCTAGTTTTATTTGAACGCCTCGTATTACAGTAATTAATTTTCATAATTTTTCTATTGCAGACAAAGAAGACAACTATAAAACAAGAAGATGCAGAGGACACTTCAGAGAGCTCTACAAATCCTGATGAAGAATCTTCACAGGCCTATGAAGAACTTTTCGCTGCAGTTATGACGGCCACGGATCCTGCGGATAACAATCGTCCTCTCCATAGCATGTTTCAGCTGAAACCCTCAAAAAAGGTACAGAGAATTTTAGATTTTTTTTTGATAAACTTGGAAATGGGGGAGTTTCTGTTTGGGTCCGAGTTTTGCGAAAATTAAAATTTAATATATGAAAAAAAGCTTTTTTATACAAATTATTAATAAAAGTTTATAATTTGAAAAGAAAAAATGTAATGTTTCAAGTAAGGTCAGTTTTTCTTGCATAGTTCTGAATTTCATAAACATAACATTATTGTTTATTGAAAGAAGGTTTCAAAGTACATTTTTTCAAAAGTTTTCTATTTTTTATACGAAAAAATTTTTTTTACAAATTAAAAAACCAACTGTTTTGGAGAAAAATCGTCTTTTTTTTGGTTGAATTCAACAAAATTATTGGTTGAAGTTTCTTCTCTTTGGTTAAAAATTTAACTATTTTGTTGGAAATTGGTCTTTTATTAGTTTTTGTTTTATTTTTGGTTAAAAACAGATCTTTTTTATTTGAAAAATTACATGATTTCTTGCAAATCCGTCCTTTTTGATTGAATTCAACGGGTTATAATTTTAAATATTTTTTGTTTGAAATATCAAATATTACATTTTACGTTGTTTGCTGAAGATTCATCTCTCTGGTTTAAAATAAACTATTTTGGTGAAAATCAGTTTTCATTAAAAATTGATTAACTGAAAATTTAACTTGCCATTTTTAGTTAAAAAATTCGCCTCTTTTTGTTTAAAAATCAACCATTTGGAGGCAAATTCATGTATTTTATTGAGAATTCGTCTCTTTTGGTTGAAAATTAATCTTTATGCTTAACAATTAATTGTTTTGGTTAAAAAATTATTTTTCTGTTGAAAATTTATTTTGGTTAAAAATTCATTTCTTTGGTTAAAAATGTTACTATTTTTTTAAAAATATTTTTTGTTATGAAAATTAATATTTCAGTTGAAAATGCATCTTTTTCGTTGAAAATTCATTAATTTTGGTTGAAAATTTAAATATTTTGTTCAAACCTCCTTTTCTTGGTTCAAAATTATTTTTTTAACTGAAAATTTTATTTCAAAGTTATTACTTTGTTGAAAAGTAATTTTTTGGTTGAAGATTCATTACTTTAGTTGAAAATTCATTTCTATAGCTCAAAATTTAACTATTCTATTAAAAAATTCGCTTTGTTTTGGTTATAAATAAATTTTTTTAACAGAAAATTTAACTGTGCCATTTTTGGTTGAAAATTTTTTCTTTTTTAGTTAAAAATTCACTTATTTTCTTACAAATTGAACTATATTGTTGGAAATTCAATTTTTTTATCTGAAAATTTCACTATTCCATTTTTGGTTAAACATTTATTTTTTTGTTGAAAATCTAACAATTTTGTTGAAAATTTGTTTTCTTTTAGTAGAAAATTTGCCTTTTTTAGTTAGAACTTCAAATATTTATTTGGATATTTATGTATTTTGTTGAAAATTTGTCTTTCTAGTAGAAACTTAATCTTCTTGTTTGAAAACTCACCTTTTTGGTTGAAAATTCAACAATTTTGTAAAAAAAGTCCCCCTTTTTGGTTAAAAATTGAACTGTTTTGTTAAAAAATCGTCTTTTTGGGTTAAAAATTGAACTATTTCGTTGAAAATTCATGTATTTGTTTGAAAATTCGTCTTTTTGGTTTAAAAATTCAACTGTTTGGTTGAAAATTGATCTTTGGTTGAATATTCATTTATTTTGTTGGAATTTCGTATTTTTTGTTTCAATTCAACTGTTTTTGATTTAAAATTAAAGTCTTTGTTAGTTGAAATATCTACTGCTACACTATTTGTTGAAAATTCAATTCTTCTGAAAAATGTAACTATTTTTTGGAAAATTCAACTATTTTTATTTGAAGTTTGATCCTTTTTGTTTGAAAATTCCACTAGTTGGTTGAAAATTCAACAGTCGGCATACAAATTCAATTATTTTGTTAAAAATTTAACTATTTGGTTAAAAAGTCATATTTTTTGGTCGAAAATTGGTGAAGTACAACTACTTGGTTGACAGTTGAACTACTTTGTTAAAAATTTATTTTATTGGTTAAAGATTTAACTATTTTGTTTTAAATTCGTTTTTTTTAAGTTAATTTTTATAACTGAAAATTAACACCTTTTAGTTGAAAATTCATGTATTTTGTTGAAAAATCGTCGCTTTGGTAGGAAATTAATTTTCTTAATTGAAAATTCAACGATTCGGTTAAAAGTTGAATACTTGTTAAAAATTCATTTCATTCGTTGAAGATCCATCTGTTTGGTTGAAAATTAACTTTTTCGTTGCTAATTCATATTTTCGGGTTGAAAATTTAACGGTTTTGTAGGGAAATCATGTGTTTGGTTTAAAAATTCAACTCTTTTGGTAAAATTTCGTCTTTTTGGTTTGAAAATTAATTTTTTGGTTGAAAATTCATAAATGTGGGTAGAAAATTTAACTGTTTTGAATAGAATTTGCCTCTTTGTCTTGAAAATTTGACCATTTGGTTGAACTTTTTTTTTGTCCCTTGACTGAACAATTTTCCTTGGTTGAAAATTCAACTCTTTTGTTGAAAATTCGTCTTTTTGGGTTAAAAATTCATCTCTTTTGGTAGAAATTTTATCTTTTTCGGTTAAAAATACAACTGTTTGGTTAAAAATTAATTTGTTTTACTTGAAGTTTCAACTATTTTCTTGGCAATTCATCCTTTTTGGTTGAATTCAACTATTTTTTATTTAAAATCTAAATCTTTTTTGGGTCACATATCAACTGTTACATTTTTCGTTTTTAATTCATATTTTTTTATTGAAAATTTAATTGCATGGGTAAAAATTAATTTTCTTAGTTAATAATTCATTTTTTTCGTTGAAAATTAAACTCTTTGATTGAAAATTTAACTATTTTTTCGAAAATTTATCCCTTGATAAAAAATTAAACTATTTTGTTACAAAGTCATCCTTTTTGGCAGAAAATTCAACTGTTTTGTTGAACGTTCGTCTCTTTGGTAGAAGTTGAATCTTTTTTATTTGAAAATTCAACTAATTAATTAAAAAGTCATCTTTTTTGGTCGAAAATTTAACTCTTTTGTTGAAAATTTAACTATTTTTTTAAAAAGTAATCTTTTTTAGTTGAAAATTTAACTGTTTTTTTTTTAACATTCATCCGTTTGGTCGAAATTTAGTCTTTTTTGTTTGAAAATTCGACTTGTTGGTTAAAAATCCAACTATTTACGGACCTCTTTTAGGTGAAAATTTAACTATTTAGTTGGAATTCATGTATTTTGTTGAAAATTCGTCTATTTTGGTAAAAAATTAATCTGGTTGATTGAAAATTCATCTCTTTTGGTTAAAAGTTGAACAACTTTGTTAAAAATTAGTTGTATTCGTTGAAGATCTACCTCTTTGGTTGAAAATTAACTCTTTTCTTTGAGAATTCAACTGTTTTTCAGAAAAATGATCTTTTTGGCTTAAAATTTCAACGGTTTTGTTAAAAAATCGTCTTTTTGGGTTGAAAATTGTATTACTTTGGTAGAAAATTCAAATATATGGTCTAAAATTACTTTTTGATTGAAAATTCATAATTGCGGGTAGAAAAATCAACTATTTTGTAGAGAATTCGTCGTTTTGGCTTAAAAATTCGACAATTTTGACATTTTTTTTCTCTCTTGACTGGAAAATTTTTCTTGGTTGAAAGTTTAACTCTTTTTGTTGAAAATTCGTCTATTTGGATTAAAAATAAATCTCTTTTGTTAGAAACTTGGTCTTCTGCGGTTAAAAATCCAACTGTTTTTTAAATTAATTTGTTTTACTTGAAGATTCAACTATTTTCTTGGAAATTCATCTTTTGTGGTTTAATGGAACTATTTTCTATTTAAAATTAAAATCTGTTTTGGTCACATATCAACTGTTGTATTTTTCGTTTTGAATTCATATTTTTTTATTGAAATTTTAACTGCATGTGTGAAAATTAATTTCCTTAGTTAAAAATTAATTTTTTGTTTTTGAAAATTCATCTCTGGTTGAAAATGCAACTAATTGGTTGAAAAATTATTTTTTCAGTTAAAAATTCAACTATTTTCTTGACTCTAACATTTTTTTGAAAATTCATCTTTTGTAGTAGAAAATTCAACTATTGGGTCGAAAATTCGACTGTTCTGTTCATTATTCTTCTTTTTGGTAGAAGTTTAATCTTTTTTATTTGAAAATTCAACTAATTGATTGAAAGGTCATCTTTTTTGGTCGAAAATTTAACTCTTTTGTTGAAAATTCAACTATCCGGTTAAAAGTTGAACCACTTTGTGAAAAATTCGTTTTATTCGTTGAAAATCCATGTCTTTTTGGCTTATAAATTCAACTGTTTTGTTAAAAATTCGTCTTTTTGGTTTAAAAATAGTATTACTTTGGTAGAAAATTCAACTATACACGGAGAAAAAAACCACACTGTTATAGTAGGCTGAGCTCTTAATATTACAGCATGGAACTTCATGTGCGAAATTGGTATGAATTTCTACCAATATTGGCATCAGGTTAGACATTTTTAGCATTAAATGTCCTATACCATAAAAGAATCAAGCGCATGCCGTTATTGCTGGAGTCACATGCCCTTAGAGCAGTTGTGCCTTGCGAAAATAGCTCGAACTTCGCCTTGCTACGGTTGTAAGAAAACTCATCCTATTAGAGTATGAGTACTCTTACAAAAGAGATATTAGGTCACGCCTACCGGCGCTTGCGCGTGACCTAATACCCCGTTTGTAAGAGTACTCATACTCTAATAGGATGAGTTTTCTTACAACCGTAGCAAGGCGAAGTTCGAGCTATTTTCGCAAGGGATAACGGCTTTAAAAGCATGAAGCTTTGTACTTTTTTAGGATAAAGGGATTCCTGCTTAAAATGAATGAATTTTGTACCAAGATAGCAAGAATGAAACCTACGACAAAAGCATGACTAGTGCTCGTACTATTATAGGCATATTGTTTTCTCCGTGTACGGTCTAAAATAAACTTTTTGATTGAAAATTTATAATTGCGGGTAGAAAATTCATGTGTTTTGTAGAGAATTCGCCTTTTTGGCTTGAAAATTCGACAATTTGGTTGAAATTTTTTTTCTCTTTCGACTGAAAAATTTATATTGGTTGAAAATTTAACTCTTTTGTTGAAAATTCGTCTATTTGGATTAAAAATTAATCTTTGAAGGTTAAAAATTTAACTATTTTGTAGAAAATTCATCCATTTTGCTTCAAAGTTGAACTATTTGGTTGTTAATGCAACTTTGGTGTAAAATTAATTTTGCTGTTGTTCAAAATTCAACTGTTCTGTTAAAAATTCAACTATTTTCTTGAAAATTCGTCTCTTTTCAACTATTTTATTGTAAGTGCAACTGTTTGGTCTACAACATTTTCTCTTGTTAGAGATTCAACGATTTTGTTGAAATTTCAATATATTTCGATTTGAACTCATAAGTCTTTATTTAAAAGAATTTATTCCCCTATTTTCGTGAAAAATCACCCCATTTCCCCTGGTTTGAGAGCATTTTGGACTGTGAAGCCTGCCATCTATACCTATGAAAAAACTGATAAAATATACCATTTTTAGTTGTATCCCGAATACTACGAGGTGATCGATACACCAATCGACCTGAAAATGATTGCGAAGAAAATACAGGACGGAGCTTATGGCAGTCTTGCTGATATGGAGCGCGATTTGATGCTCATGTGTCGCAATGCTTGTCAGTTCAACGAGCCTGGTTCGCAGATCTACAAAGACGCGAAACTTTTGAAGAAAATCATCACCACCGCGGCGAAAAAGCAAGATGGTGGCATCAGTGCTGCGGTTAACAAGTCCCTGACTATGGCTCCGTCCACGAGAAGTAAGAGAGGCACACGGAGTGGCGCACACTCTCTGATATCTCAGACAGCAGCACTTCCAGACGAAGACGACGAGAGCGACGACGAGGAGGACGAGGGTGCCGAAAATGACGAGTCTGATAATCCACAATGGCAGTTGTTCCAAACCATCAGAACTGCACCTAATAATCAAGGTAGACGCAACCAATTATCATGCTAGCTTTGCAAAACTGCAAGTTTTTCGATTTAATCCATAGATCTCAGGGTGTCTACCCTACCTGGAAAACCTGGAATTGTCAGGGAATTTTTATATACCTGCAGGGTGGCCGCTGGGCCGGGAAATGACCGGGAATTTTTGAGGCTGGGAAAAACCGGGAAATTTACAAATTTTTAGAAGAAAAATCTCTCCAGTCACTCGAAATGTCACTAATTTCATATCAGATCAGGGTGTTCAATTTTCTTTTAAAACAGTTATTTTTATTATATATAACATTAAACCATTTCCCTTTCAGGGTAGGCGTGACACTACCCGATTCGGGTAGTGTTTCTAGGTTTTTCTTGTAGTTATAAATAACTACAAGTGTGGGCTCACCACACCCACGATGTGCCAACAGCACTCATGTCAGTATTCTTGAATGGTCACCCATCCAAGTACTAACCGCGTCCAACGCTGCTTAACTTCAGTGATCTGACGAGAACTGGGTTTTTCAGCGTGGTATGGCCGTTGGCAAATTGAAATGCGAAAAGTAATTTAAATCTTTTAGTCTAGTATGGAAGAAATATCTCGTTTAGAAGAAATCTTGCTAGTGAAAAGTTTTTTATTTATCAAGATATAATTTATCTTTTACTCATTAGGGAATAAATAAAGAGATTTCTAAGCATTTTTTGTAGACTTTACCAATTATTTTATAGATTGCAATGAGCAGACTTAATATTGTGTCTAAAATTCAATTAAATTAAAAATTGAATAAATTAAAATTAAATTCTATAAGTTTTTAATTTTGTCTCTGCTATTAGAGAATTTTTGTGTGATATTCAACTTATAAATTATAAAATTGATTAGTTGGAAATTTCGATATTCAGTTTCAGAATTAGTATGAGCCATGGCCATATAACAGATTTTTCAAGGATTTCACGACTAGCTTTTTGAGTGTACACCAGATTACAAAACATTGCTAAAGATTTCAAAAGGTTTCAAAATATTTCAAAGATTTAAAAGGATTTTGAACATTTTACAAAGATTTCACTGATTTCAGAGATTTAAAAAACGTGTGTACACTAGGGTGGTCCAAAAAAATTATTTTTCTGATTTTTTAAAGTCTCACTCTCACCCCCTCATTTTGTGTCTTTTGGTGGAAAAAACATTTCCTAATTTTTTGAGATTTTTAAAAAAATGTTTAGAGGTAGGGCACGGCCTTTAAAGTACCCTTAAGACACTAAAAAGTAATTTTTTAGTATCTTTTCTGAATTTTATGAAAGTAAAATCCATAAAAAAATACATGTTCTTTCTTTAAAACTGATTATTATAAATATTTAATATAAATTTCTTTATATTGAAAGAAAAAGTTTTAAAGAAAGGAAATGTAATTTTTTATTGATTATTATGGGTGAAAAATGTTTATTTTAAGGGCACTATTTTTCTTATTTGTATAATAAAACTTTTAATATAATTTGCCACTTAAATTTTCATTTTACTTTCATAAAATTCAGAAAAGACACTTAAAAATTACTTTTTAGTGTCTTAAGGGTGAGTTTTGGCAAAGTTGTGGGTATATTAAATCTTTTTAAAAAAATTTCAGGTTTCATACAGCTCACATGGTAGTTTTACATCATCGTTGTAAAGTTTTTACGATTCTTTTCTAAATACAAGTACTTACTGAATTTTTAACGCTTTGGGGTTCTTTAAAGGCCGTTCCATACCTCTAAACATTTTTTTTTAAATCTCAAAAAATTAGGAAATTTTTTTTTTCACAAAAAGACACAAAATGAGGGGGTGAGACTTTAAAAAATCAGAAAAATAATTTTTTTGGACCACCCTAGTGTACACCAGATTTCAAATATTACACAACAATTTCACAACTCTTTTAAAACTTTCAAACGATTTAAAGGATTTCGAAGATTTGAAAAGGGGTACAGTACACCAGATTTCAAAGATTTTAAAGCATTTCAAAGATATGAAACGATTTCAAAACATTTTAGAAGATTCGAAAAGATTTCGCTAAGATTTCAAATAATTCAATGATCTCAACGAATAAAAAAAAATTCACAAACAAAGAGTTAAATAACATTTCACAAATATTTCGAAAGATTTGACAAATATTTCAAAGATTTCACAAAAATTTACCAAACATTTCGAACCTTTCATAAAGATGCAAGGATTTCAAAGATTTGAAAAAGGCGTGTACACCAGATTTCAAAGATTTCGAACATTTCCAAAGATTTTAGAACTTTCAAAAGAATAAAAAAATTTTTAAAAAGGATTTCTAGCTTCTAGACTTCTAAGATTTCAAAAGAATTTACACATATTACAAATATTTGAATGATTTCAAATAAATACAAAAGATTTAACAAATATTTCAAAAATATTACAAACATTTCAATGATGTTAAACTATTTCAAAAAGTTTCGACATATTTGAGAAGATTTCAAAATATTTCAATTGTTGCAAACGAACACAAAAGATTCCACAAACAAGTATTAAAGAAAGCTTTTACAAATATCTCAAAGATTTCATAACAAGTTCAAAAGATTTAAAAAATTTCATAAAGATTTAAAGGATTTCAAATATTTTACAACAATTTTAAAAGATATCGCAGAAATTTCAAAGTTTCACAAAGATTTTAAGTACGTCAAGAGATTTCAACGAATTCACAAAGATTTAAAAAGATTTCAAAGATTTTACAAAGGTTTCAAAGATTTGAAGGATTTCCAAGACGACTTATGTTCGCAAAAATTAAGAATTTGTTTATTTATGTTTCTGCTTTCTTTAAAAATTGTTGGCCAAAAAAATCAAATGGCACGTGGTATGTAGTGCAATTTAAAATAAGTTTGATTTTAACCTTTTTTTAAGTTTTAAGTTCAATTATTAACTTTTTCAATTATGAAATCATTCAGTTCACAATGTGTAATTCTAAAATCTTTTACCATCAATCTTTTTCATTTTAGGTCTATTTTTTCATGGGTATATTTTCAATTAAAAGAATTTTAAAATGCAGTTTTGAAGACTTAAACAATGAAATATGAATAGTATTTGAAACTGCAATGTGTTGACGAAAAACGTTTTCAGTTGTTCAACTGTAAATATAAATTAATTAATGATTTTTAAAATTGAACTGTAGTTCGAGTATTTGAAATTGAACAATAATTTATTGATTTTACAGAAAGATTCGGAATCTGTTCAAAATTAAACAATTTACAGATTTTAACGTTAAAAATTCAGGGTGGCCACTGGACCGGGAAATGGCAGTGAATTTATTTTTTGACCGGGAATTTTACAAATTTGTAGGAAAAGCATCTGTTCAACTTTGATTTCAACCATTTTTTAAATAATTAATTAAATTGTTATCTTTTTCAATCATGATATCATTCAGTTTATAATGCTTAATTCGAAAATCTTTCACTTTAAAAATTTTCCATTTTAGATTTTAATTTTTAAGCGTACAAACAATTAAAAGTTAGAAGCTTTTGAAATCGAAGATTTTGAATAAGAAATATTTTTAGTTGATCAACTGTGAATATAAATAAATTAATGATTTTTAAAATTGAACTGTACTTTCAGGCTTAAAAAGTGAATAATAATTGATTTTACAAGACGATTCAGAATCAGTTCACAATTTTCGAATTTCCAGATTTTAACATTAAAAATTTAACTGTTTCAATTGGAAAGTTTTATTAGTTAAACAAATTTAAACGCCCGATCGAAACTTTATAAACTATTTTCAATTTTAAAATAACTTTAAAATAATATATACATCATTAAAGGCTTTTTATTAAATTTCAAATATTGTATCAGACTAAAATGTTAATCAATTATTGATTTTAAAAAAATCGAGTAACTTGAGGAGATATTTACAAATTTGGAAAAGATTCAAACTTAAAAACTTGAAAAGATTTAAAACAAAATATAGATTTTTGAAAATTTTGAATTAAAATTTTCAAGCTTTTTAAGGAGTTTGAAAGGTTTTGATATAATAAACAAATTTTCTTAAGATGCCTGTGAAAATTTTTAATGATTTTTTATTTTGAAAAATTAGTTTCAAGAGAATATTTAAAATATTTCAAGGGATTATCAAAATTGGAAAAAAAATTGGAAAATTTTAAAGCAATTTTTTGAATTTTGCAGGATTTATTAAAAGTTTTAGGAAAAATCGAATCATTTTAAAAAGATATTTAGAATGTTTGAAACAATTTCAAAAATAATTTAAAAATCGTCAAGATTCCAAAAAGTGTAAAATAAAATTTAGATTTTTGAAGATTTTCAAATAAAATTTTAAAGCCATTTAAAGGATTTTAAAAGGCTTCAAGACATGATATACAAAAATGTTCAAAAGATTCCTGGGAAAATTTAAATTGATTTTTTATTTAAAAAAATTTTTAAGAGCGTATTTAAAAATATGTCAAAACAAATTTTAATGTATAAATAACAATTGAAAAATGAATAATTTGTTACCACTCAAAATAAAAATAATTTAATTTCTATTGAAAAAGTGTTTAATTTAAAAAACATTTGTAATCTTTCAATTTTCAATGTTACTAACTTAAATTTGCGTACCATGACATAATTTTTAAAATGTATTAATTTGTATTTTCTTAAATCTTTGAACTGTATAATTAATAAAAGTTAAAAATTATTAATTTTGTTATTTCGTGGCATTTAATTTTAAAATTGATCAATTAAAAAGTGTTTAAAGCTGCCATTTTATATGTACAAATTATTAAGCGTGTGAATTAACAAATTTTGAATTTTTTTTTAAGGTTTAAAATTCAAAAGAGTTCAACTTTTAATGTTTTAATTTGAAGTTCAGTTTTTACTCTAAATTTCAATGACCGTGAAAAATGTTTGTGAACCGAGAAATGACTGGGAATTTTTTTCTTCGATTAAAATGGCAACCCTGGCCTGGAAAACCCTGGAAATTTCAGGGATTTTTTTTTAAAGTAAGGCAACTTTTTCGCGAGCGTTCTTAATTTTTTTTAATTGCAATATAAAATTGAATAATAATGATTCTTCATTTGTTAAAGTAGCTTTATATTACTATATTTAACTATTTTGTTGAATATTCTTTTTTTTTGGTTTGTAATCAATTTTTTTAACTGAAAATTAAACTATTTTGTTCAAAATTCGTTTTTTGTTGTTGTTGAAAATTTATATTTTTTAGTTGATAATTCAATTATCTGGTTCAAAATTGATGTATTTTCTTGAAAATTCGTTCATTTTGTTCGAAAATTCATCCTTTGGTTGAAAATTCAACTATTCCAGTTGAAGATTCATCATTTTAGTTGAAAATTCATCTTTTTGGTTTAAAATGTAACTATTTGATTAAAAATTCGTCTTTTTGGTAGAAAATTTCTATTTGTTTAGAAATTCATCTATATTATTCAAAATGCAATAACTCTACTTGAAATGTTAGTAATTTGAAGCGTTTTGAACTTTAAAGAATATATTTCCCAATTGTTGTGACAAATCTTCCTAATATCGCCTGTTTTTACTGAATTTTGGGTATATGAATATAAAATAAAAAAAATTTAAAATTATTATTCGAATTCATAGACTTTACGGGCAAACTCAAGGAATAATTAATAATGTTGTTAGTATTATTTATTTAATGATGCGACCGTGAAAATATATTCAAGAATATATTGTAATTAAATTGGTAGAAACTTGTCCCATTAAGAAATAACTTATCCTTAAATAATGTTTCTATCACAAATGAAAAAACATTATTTATGATAACTCGCGAAATTGTGTAGATATTCCTAGTGGATTGTTTAACAAAATTTGTGAATGTATTTTCAATGACCCAAGTATATCCGATTTAAACAAATAAAATTTTTAATTACAGACATTAAAAAGTCATTTAACAATATTTAAAAACTACACAATTTCTTATAGAGATTGCTTCTTCCAGGGCCTTTCATTTTTTGAAATGTGTATTTTACGCTACGCCCTACTCGATAACACTCGTATTCAATAAAACTAATTTATTTGTGAAATATTTTTGCAGGTGTTCGAATGAGCGAATACTTTTGGAAGCTACCATCAAAAAGACTATATCCCGATTACTATAAAATGATTAAGAACCCAATTTCGTTACTACAAATTCGAACTAAAATCAAGGTATTTAAATACTATCTCTTTCCATGTTTCATTGAATTAAATTTATAATTTTCGAGGTATTAAGTTGTTTAATTTCTCATTTCAGAAAGGAGGATATGGAACAGTGAGCGAAGTGGCGGGAGACATGAATATAATGTTCGAAAATGCTAAGAAATATAATGTTCATACTTCAAGATTGTACAAGGTATTTATTTATCTTTTAATTTCTAATTTCTCTTTGTACCTTTTTTTAAATCTTACTTTCAACTTATTTGATGTGTCTTACTTGTTGCAGTGCTCAGTCAAATTGCAGAAGATCATGCAGGAAAAAGTTCAAGAATTGTTGGAATTCGATCGGGTAAGAAGTTTGATTTCAACTCTCTTTTTTTTGTTGCTAAGTTCGTTTGTTAACTTAGAGGAACAGTTAAGCAATTCAAAATTAAAAGCGTTTGAAATTGAAAATTTGGGATAAAAAAAGGTTTCGAGTTGATGAACTGTTAATATAAATTTATTAATGATTTTTTTAATTGAACTGTAGTTCCAGTATTAAAAATTGATCAGTTAAAATAGTTAAATTTTAAACTAAAGTGATGAATCTTCAACCAGAAAAATGAATTTTTAACAAAGTAGTTCAACTTCCAACCAAGTAGTTGAGATTTCAACTAAAAAAAAAAATTCTCAATGAAAAACGTAATAGTTTATATTTTGACTAAAACCCATTTCATTTTTAAATACAAAAAGTTAGATTCCACCAAAAATGACGAATTTAAACAAATATAGTTGTATCCTCAACAAAAAAGATTAATTTTTAAACATACAGTTGCATTTTTAACAACAACAAAATTAATTTCGACCAAAAACAGATGAATTTTCAAATCAAAAAGACGAATTTTTAACCAAATGTATGAATTTTCAAAGAAATAGAATTTTTTAAACATCGGAAACCTGGAAATATCCTTAAATTTTTTATGAGAACCTTGAATTTGAATTTTTTGCTTTTAAAACCAGTTGTTTTATTGAAATTCAAAGAGTAATTTAAATCTTTTAGTGTGTTATGAATGAAACATCTGGTTCAGAAGAAATTGTGCTACTGAGAAGTTTTTTAATTATCAAGATATAATTGATCTTTTACTCGTTACAGAATAAATAGATTTCAAGGTACTTTTTGTAGACTGTACCAATTATTTTATAGATTGCAATGAACAGACTTTAATATTGTGAATAATTCTATAATTATTGGTTGAAAATTTCGATGTTAATTCAGTTTGAGGATTAGAATTAGTCAGGGATATACAACGGATTTTTCGAGGGGTTGACCAGTCGATTTTTCCGTGTACAGCAGATTTCAAAATGTTACCAAATATTTCTAAAGATTTCAAAAGATCTCACAAAGATTAAAAATATTCCAGTGATTTGAAACAAATACAAAAGATTTCACAAAAATTTCAAAGAATTCATAAGGATTTCAAAAGATTTCAAGAATTTCAAAGATTTCAAAAAGAGTACAGTAAACCAGGTTTCAAACGATTTCAAAATTTTGTGGAAGATTTCAAAAAATTTCACAAAAAATTTTAATATTTCAATGGTTTCAAACGAATACAAAAGATTTGACAAATATTTCAAAGAATCATAAGGATTTTAAAGGTTTCAACATGGGTACAGTACATCAGATTTAAAAGATTTTCAAACATTTCAAAGATTTTAAATGTTTTCAAAATTTGTTAGAAGATTTTAAAAGATTTCACAAAGATTTTAAATATTCCAGTAATTTCAAACAAATATATAAGATTTCAGAAAGATTTCACAAATATTTCAAAGGATTCATAAGGATTTCAAAGGACTTCAAGAATTTCAAAGATTTCAAAACATTTCAATGATTTTAAACGATGTCAAAAAGTTTCAACTTCAAGAAGATTTCAAAAGATATGAATGATTTAAAACGAACACAAAAGATT
>CAKNYM010052757.1:210274-247785 GCA_932195095.1 Andricus curvator | reverse complement strand
TTTCAACTAAAAACTATCAATTTATGGCCAAAAATGGATTAGTTAAGTCTACTAGCAAGACAAATTAATTAGCAATTAAGAAAAAAACTGATATAATAGTTAAATTTTTAGAAAAAAAAATTAATTTTCAACAACAAAAAAACGAATTTTCAACAAAATAGTTCAATCTTGAACCAATAAAATAATTTTTCACCTTTATAGTAGTTAACAAAGTGCATGAATTTTCATTTAAAAATATCAATTTTTAACCAAAATTAGAATAGTTAAAATGTCAGAAAAATAAATGTTTAAAAAAAAAATTCAACAAAATATTTTTTAACCAAAAATAGCAGAATTATATTTTCAGTTAAGGCAATTAAATTTCAACCTCAATAATGTATTCTGAACTAAATAATACAATTTTAAACTGAAAAAGATAAATTTACAAACCAAAAATATATTTCAATGTGTAGTTAGAAAAGTAAATTAAAATAAAACGAGTTTTCAACTAAAAAAAATATATTTTCAAGTGAAAATGGAATAGTTATAGCTTCAGTTATGTTGGAGAAAACTAAATCAGAGATAAAATATACGCAGAAAGAGATTAGGTTTAGTTCAGAAAAGGAAATACACTTCGTTTTGACACTTTACTTTATTCTGCAAGATTGACTGAAATGCTGTAAGAGGCGGACAAACAGAGACTGACTTGAGGGATGGCAACAGGCCCCTTAGACCCTTGAATCAGCTGAGACTAAGCGGTCATAGAATCCCTTCCAGTTTTCCGAAAACGTTACAATATATATAGATATATAAATGTACAAGAGTGTCGCAAATAGAGTTGTAATACCAACAAGTTAAAAACATTAATTTTCAACTAAAAAAAAAAACGAATTTTCAACCAAAGAATTATTTTTTAATCACAATGATGAATTTTCAACCAAAAATATGAAATTTTGACCAAATAGTGGATTTTTCAAGCCAAAAGATGAATTTTCTATCAACAAAAAAACGAATTTTCAACTAAATAGTTTTTTTTCAATGAAAGAAATGAAATCTTAACAAAAAACAAAATAGTAAAATTTTCTATTAAATAGATAATTTTTTGACGGAAAAGATTTATTTTTTATCAAAAAAGGTAAATTTTCCACAAAAAATGGTATAGCTAAAGTTAATTTTAACTAAAATGATGAATCTTCCACTAAACAAAAATTTAATTTTTAACCAAATACATGAATTTTAAACTAAAAAGATAAATTTTCTACCGAAAATGAAGTAGGATAATTTTCAGTTATTAAAATGAATTTTCAACCAAAAAACAAACGAATTTTCAACAAAACAGTTAAATTTTCAACAAAAGCAATTAACTTTTAACCAAAATGATGAAATTTCAACTAATGAGAGTACTCTTTTACCAAAAAAGATGGATTTTTAACAAATAGTTAAATTTTCAACAAAAAGTAGAAGATTAAATTTCTATCAAAAAAGATAAATTTTCGATAAAAAATGAAACAGTTACATTCCCAGTTAAAAAAATTAATTCTAAATAAGAAAAAACTAATTTTCAACCAAAAAGATCAATTTTCAACCAGTAAGATTTTGCAGTCATAAAAAAAAGTTCACCTACATTGTTGAAAGTTCAAGCTAAAAGACGAATTTTCTGTACAGTAATTGAACGTTCAACCAGAAAATATGAATTTTCAGCGTGTTGAGTCAGTGGCTGAACCAAATTTTTCAATCAAAATAGTCGAATCATCAAGCAAAGAAGATCAATATTCAACTAAACAGTTGCATTTTTTGTTTTTTTTTGCATTTGTTTTATTTTTCTATTTCTATTTATTTCTATTTATTTTTTTGATTTATATTTTTGATTTATCTTTTATTTATAATATTTATTTCATATATTATATTTATTTATAATATTTTTATTTTTATTTATAATTTTATTTATTGATTTGCTCGTTTGCAGCTGATGTTTAATAACTGCCGTCAGTACAATGAGGAAGGTTCCTTAATCTACGAAGATGCTAATACACTAGAAAGGATTTTAATGGAGAGGGTGAGGGAGTTGGGTCCTCTTCCTGATGTGAAAAGCAAATCAACAGCATCGACTCCAACAAGGACCCCAGGGTATGTGTAATAAAGTAATAGTGAAAAAGTGTTTAATGTCTTTGCAAAAGCTTTGTTTCCCAAATGTTAATGTTTGATTTGCATGTTGTTTGTTTAAATCAAGACATAATTTTAAAACATTCAGAAGACCGAAGAAAGTGGTGTCTCTGCGTGTGCAAAAGTTGCGGACCATGTACGATACGATTAAGGATTATCACGACTCGAAAGGCAGACAGTTGTCCCAGATATTCATGAAATTGCCGAATAAAAATGAATATCCTGACTACTATGAAGTTATCAAACAGCCGATGAATATGGAGAAGATCGCGGCAACCCTGAAGAATAGCGGATACGAGAGTTTGGAGGAGCTTGTCTCCGACTTTATTCTGATGTTCGACAATGCCTGCAAGTACAACGAGCCAGATTCCCAGATATACAAGGTTGGCGAAACATTCAACATTTTTTTTCAAATTTCAAGTCCACTTTTTCAGTTTCCCAGTAAAAACGCGCATGTTGTTAGCTTTCTCATACATGAACAGGGTGGACACTTTCTTTTGGGAGTCAAAGACACTCCCCTTAAGTTTCATAGAAAAAAAAAATCCTTCTGTCTTCGCATCGTAGATATAGCTAAAAATCACAAAAAAACGAAGCACTTCTTCAAATTTAAAAAGAAATTTTTTTTTTTTTTAGATTTAAATTATCAATAAAAATAGTTCAAAGCAAGTCGACTTATACGTGTATAGCGATAATTCCATTAAAATATTTTTTACCCTCCCTAATTGACTTTGAAGTTTCAAAAAATCGAAAAAAGTCGACTTTTTCGCTGTTTTCTTAGATTCATGGTAAATTTCTCGACTATTTGACCATATAATGTGTGATATACGTTAATGAGAAAGTATTTTCAATATGGTGCAACAATAATATATAAGAAATGTTGACATTAAAATAATTTTTATTGACTTTGAATTACAAAAAAATATTTAAAAGTGATTATATTGCTCTTTATTTGACAATAAAATTAATTTTCAGTATATAAATTATCAGAAAAAATGGTTCGAAGGAAGTGAATTTGTACCTACATAGCAAAAAATGATTCAAATATTTTTTACCCTACCTAAGTGACCTTGAAATTTCAAAATATCGAAAAAAATCGACTTTTTCGCTATTTTCTTAGAGTTGCGGCAATTTTTTGGACTATTTGACCACGAAATGTCTGATATACGTTAAGAAGAATGTATTTTCAATATGTTACACCAATGATATATGCAGAATGTCGATATTAAAATCATTTTTATTGATTTTGGATTACAAGAAAATATCTCAAAGTGATATACTGCTCTTTATTTCACAACAAAATTAATTTTCGGTGCCTAAATAAGGTAAAAATGTTTTCAAATGTATATATTATTGTTGCAACATACTGCAAATACATTCTGATTAACGTATATCACTCATTATATGGTCAAATAGTCGAGAAATTTACCATGAATCTAAGAAAATAGTGAAAAAGTCGACTTTTTTTCGATTTTTTGAAACTTCAAAGTCAATTAGGGAGGGTAACAAATATTTTAATGGAATTATCGCTATACACGTATAAGTCGAATTGCTTTGAACTATTTTTATTGATAATTTAAATCTCAAAAAAAATTTTTTTGCTTTTTAAATTTGAAGAAGTGCTTCGTTTTTTGTGATTTTTAGCTATATCTACGATGCGGAGACAAAAGGAATTTTTTTTTTTATGAAACTTTAGGGGAGTGTTTTTGACTCCCAAAAGAAAGTTTTCATTGCTATTAGAACTTCGCGCAAACAATTTTTTTTTTCGATACGCCCTAGTGGACACCCACCCGGGATAAAGCCGTGAGAGAAATATTAAACCGGGAGACACATTTTTTAGTAAAAAAATCTATCCAGTCATTTTGAATGTCACTTGACACAACATGCTATGATCAGGGTGGCCGCTTGATCGGGAAACCGGAAAATGATGACTTTTTTGAGACCGGGAATTTTATAAATTTTTAGAAGAAAAATCTATCCAGGGTGTCCAGCGTAGAGTTCTTAAATGCTCAAGAATTTATGTTGAGCAAATGCTCTCGAAAATATGCTCAGCATTTAAGCTCGAACAGAGCATTTATAGTGCATTAAAAAGAATTTTAAGAATTTAGTGTTTAAAAAAATATATATCATAATTAATACATATATTTTTACAAAAATATTCTAGAGTGAAATAAACATATACTTTTTTTAAATTACAGAGTTGAATTTTAAAATAAATTAATGTAATTCCAGAAAGTCAGGGAATGTCAGGGAAAACCTGACAGAGTTAGGGAATTTTCGATAAATTAAAGTTGAAGTTAATTTTATTATTATGGTTGAAAATCGCAACTATTTGGTTGAAAATTAGTCTGTTTTGCTTGAGGATTCAAACCAAATTGTAGAAAATTCATCTTTTTTGGTTGAATTCAACTATTTTTGGTATAAAATTAAAATCCTTTTTGTGTTTGAAATATATCACGTTTTTCGATTAGAATTCACCTTTTTTGGTAGAAAATGCAACTACTTAGTTGGAAGTTTTAACTGAAAACTTAACTCGTACATGTTTAGTTCAAAATTTGTTTTCTTAAGTTGAAGATTTAAATATTTTGTTTAAAATTCCTGTATTTTATTGAAAATTAGAATTTCGTGGGAGAATATTTAACCTTCTTGGTGACTCATTCATCTTTTTTGTTGGAAATTCCTTTAAAAATCAAATATTTGGTTGAAAATTGATGTACTTTATTAAAAATTCATCTTGCTGGTTGAAAATTGATCTTTTTGGTTGAAAATTAGTTTTTTCTTATTTAGAATTAATTTTTTTAACTGGATATGTAACTGTTTTATTTTTTGTCGAAAATTGATCTTTTTTGATAGAAATTTAATCTTCTTGATTTAAAATTGTACCATTTCGTTAAAAATTTACTTTAATTTTATTGAAAATTAATTTTTTTATTGAAAACTTAACTATTCTACTTTTTGTTGAAAATTTATACGTTTTCGGTGAAAATGTAACTATTTGTTAAAAATCCATCTTTTTTTGGTAAAAGAGTACTCTCATTAGTTGAAATTTCATCTTTTTGGTTAAAAATTAATTACTTTGGTTGAAAATTTAACTGTTTTGTTCAAAATTCGTTTGTTTTTTTGATTGGAAATTTATTTTAATAACTGAAAATTATCCTACTTTATTTTCGGTAGAAAATTTATCTTTTTAGTTTAAAATTCATGTATTTGGTTAAAAATTAAATTTTTGTTTAGTTGAAGATTCATCATTTTAGTTAAAATTAACTTTAGCTATACCATTTTTTGTGGAAAACTTACCTTTTTTGATAAAAAAAAAGTAATCTTTTGCGTTAAAAAATTATCTATTTAATAGAAAATTTAACTTTTTTGTTAAGATTTTTCATTTCTTGTATTGAAAAAAAAAACTATTTCAAAATTCGTTTTTTTTTATAGAAAATTCATCTTCTGGATTGAAAAATCCACTATTTGGTCAAAATTTCATATTTTTGGTTGAAAATTCATCATTTTGATTAAAAATTAATTTTTTTAACTGGAGATATAACTATTCCATTTTCGCTTGAAAATTTATATTTTTAGTTGAAAATTAATTTTGCTGAGAACTCTTTTTTTTTTAATTTACTTTTCTAACTACAAATTGAAATATTATATTTTTGGTTTGCAAATTTATCTTTCTCAGTTTAAAATTGTATTATTTTATTCAGAATAAATTATTTTGGTTGAAATTTGATTGTCTTAACAATATATCACGTTTTTCGGTGAGAATTCATCTTTTTTGGTAGAAAATTCAACTACTTAGTTGGAACTGGAACTACTTTGTTAAAAATTCATTTATTTGGTTGATGTTTCATCATTTTAGTTGAAACCTCCTTCTTTTGTTCAAAATTTAATTCTTTTGTTGACAATAATGTTTTCTAGATGAGAATTAATTGTTATAACAATTGTCCAAATTTATCTTCTTAAGTTGAAAATTCAAATATCTGGTTTAAAATTCCTGTATTTTATTGAAAACTCGAATTTTGTCGGAAAATATTTAATCTTCTTGGTGACTAATTCATCTTTTTGGTTGGAAATTCCTGTAAAAATTCAAATATTTGGTTGAATATTCATGTACTTTGTTGAAAATTCATCTTATTGGTTGAAAGTTTGAAAATTGATCTTTTTGGTTGAAAATGAGATTTTTCTTATTTAGAATTAATGTTTTAAACTGGAAATGTAACTGTTCCATTTTTTGTCGAAAATTGATCTTTTCTGATAGAAAATTAATCTTCTAGGTTGAAAATTATACTATTTCGTTGAAAATTTACTTTAATTTTATTGAAAATTAATTTTTTTTTACTGAAAATTAAACTATTCTATTTTTAGTTGAAAATTTATCTGTTTTCGGTGAAAATTTAACTATTTGTTGAAAATCCGTCTTTTTTTGTAAAAGAGTACTCTCTCATTAGTTGAAATTTCATCTTTTTGGTTAAAAATTAATTTCTTTGGTTGAAAATTCGTTCGTTTTTTATTTGGAAATTTATTTTATTGATTGAAAATTATCCTACTTTATTTTTGGTAGAAAATTTATCTTTTTAGTTTGAAATGCATGTATTTTTTTTGAAAATTAAATTTTTTTTAGTCGAAGATTCATCATTTTCTTTGAAAATTCACTTTAATTATTATATTTTTTTTGTCGATGGAAAATTCGTCTTGATTGAAATCTCCTGGATGTTTTTAATTTCTTCTTTTTTTTTGTAATTATAAAAATTATCAGTTGAAAATTTCCATGTTAATTAAATTATAGAATTAGAATGCGTTATGGCCACACAGCGGATTTTTCGAGGGGTTGAAAATTCGGTTTTTGAGTGTTTAAAGATTTCAAAAACTTTAAAGGATTTCAATGATGTGAAAAAGAATACAGTACACCAGATTTCAAAGATTTCAAAACATTTCAAAAGTTTTCCAAACATTTTAGAAGGTTTAAAAAAGATGTCAAATAATTCAGTGATTTCAACGAATACGAAAGATTTCACAAATATTTCAAAATATTTCACAAAGGTTTCAACGATTTCAAGTATTGTAAAGATTCAAAAAAGGCGTGTACATTAGATTAAAAAATTTTCTTAAATATTTCGAAGATTTCATAAAGGTTTCAAGCATTTCAAAGATTTGAAAAAGGCGTGTACACTGGATTTCTAAGATTTGAAACGATTACAAAATTTTCTAGAGGATTTCAAATATTTTAATGATTTCAAATTAATACAAAAGATTTCACAAATATTTCAAAGTTTTCTTAAAGATTGCAAAAGATTTTCAAAAAAGTTCAAAGATTTTGAACCAACTCAAAATTTTTAAAATGATTTCACAAAGATTAAAAATATTCCAGTAATTTCAAAAGAACACAAAATATTTCACAAATCTTTCAAAGAATTCATAAGGATTTCAAAAGATTTCAAGAATTTTAAAGATTTCAACGAGGATGCAGTACACCAAATTTCAAAGATTTCTAAAGATTTGAATGATTTAAAAATATTTCAAAGAATTCATAGAGATTTCAAATGATTTTAAGAATTTCAAAGATTTCAAAAAGGGTACAACACAGCAGATTTGAAAGATTTCAAAACATTTCAAAGATTTTAAACGATTTCAATTTTTTTAGAAGATTTCACAAAGATTAAGAACATTCCAGTGATTTCAAAAGAAAACAAAAGATTTTAGAAAGATTTCACAAATATTTCAAAGAATTCATCAGGCTTTCAAAAGATTTCAAGAATTTTAAAGATTTCAACAAGGGTGCAGTACACCAGATTATAAAGGTTTCAAAAAATTTCAAAGACTTTAAACGATTTCAAACGAATACAAATGATTTCAGAAATAATCCAAAGAATGCATAGGGATTTCAAAAGATTTCAAGAATTTCAAAGATTAAAAAAAGATTTCAAAAATAATTCGTAGATTTCATAAAAATTTCACAAAGATTCCAAGGAATTCAAAGATTTTACCAAAATTTAAAAGATTCCAAAAGATTTCTCAAAATATTTCAGAGAAATTTCAAGATTTCAAATACTTCAAAAGATTTCAATGATTTTACAAAGATTTTAAAAGGTTTAAAAGATTTCAAGAACTTCAAAGACTTCTACAAAGATTTAAAAATATTCTCCCAGATTTCACAAAGACGACTTCCGTTCGCAAAAAATTAAGAATTTGTTTCTGTATGGTTCTGCTTTCTTTAGAAATTGTTGGCCAATAAAAAATGAAATTTCTCATTTTTCACATGCATAACAATTGGTTATTTCATTATTTAATTTAAAAAAAGGAGACCTGGAAAAACTTGATTTATTGACCTGGATACCTGGAAAAACCTTGAATTTTATTCCTAAGAATCTCTGGACACTCTGCTATCCAATCACTTTAAATATCACAAATTTCATATCACATGGTATATAATGCAATTTAAAATAAGTTTGATTTTAACCTTTTTTTTAAATTTTAAGTTCAGTTAACTTTTCCAATTATGAAATCATTTAGTTCACAATTTGTAAAAGTTAAAAATTCTTAATTTTATAGTTTAGCTGCATTTAATTTAAAAATTGATCAATTAAAAAGTGTTAAAAGCTTCCATTTTATATGTTTAAATTATTGAGCGTTCGAATTAACAAATTTTTTTTATTTTTTAAAGCTTAAAAGTCAAAAGAGTTAAATTTGAAGGTTTTAATTTGAAGTTCAGTTTTGATTCTAAATTACAATGACCGTGAAAAATTTTGGTGAACCGTGAAATGACCGGGAATTTTTTTCCCCGATTTAAACGGCCACTCTATATGATACTTATTAATAATATATTTCTCATCTTTAACATTTCTATAATTTTAATTTAAAATTATAGTTTTGAATGCGCAATTCTAAAACAGTCTAATATTTGAGGCCTTGAAACTAAAGTTTTTTCTTAAATTAATTTTTAGATTAATTTTTGTAGGCTTAGAATTCAAAATTTCACAGCATTGTAATTTTAAATTCAAATATTCAAAATGGCAGGACAATTCCGCTATTAAATATTTCAAAATTTCATATTAAAAGCCTTGATAGTTTTGATTTTAATAATTTTAGATGTAAATTTAAAGCAATTTCGAATTGAAAAGCTTAAAATCTTAAAATTTTTACTTGAAGATTTAAACAAATGAATAATTTCAAATTGAAAAATATTGGATTGGAAATTTTCAAGAATTGAATAATAGTTCTAAAGGAAGATTTGAAATTTAAAAATTATCTGAAATTGATACATTAGTATTAGTTATAATTTTAGAGTTCTGAATTTTCATGTGGAACGCCAAATTTGTAATTTTTCCCGTTCATAGGTTTTAATTCCACTCTTTGGTAAAAAATTAATGTACTTTCTAGGTAATTCAACAATTTTGTTAGTCATTTTTTGATTGAAAATTTATTTTACAACTGTAGATTTAACCATTACAGTTAGTTAAAGATTCTTCATTTTAGTTGAAAATTCATCTTCTTGATTGACAATTTGACTACTTTGTAGAATATTGTATTTTTTTGTAAGCAGATAATTTTTTAAATTGAAAATGCAAGTTTTTCATTTTTTGTTGAAAATTTATCTTTTTCAGTTAAAAATTCAATTAATTGGTTAAAAAATTAATTTACTTTGTAAGAAAATTATCTTTTCGGTTAAAAATGTATGTTTTTGCTTGAAAATGTAGTTGTTTGGTTAAAAATTAATCTACTTTTTAGAAAATTCCAAAATTTGGTGACTTTTTCTTGGTTAGAAGTTCAACTGTTTTATTAAAAATTCCTCTTTTTGGGTTAAAAATTCCACTAGTTTGTTAGAAAATTACACTGCTTCAACTTTTTTTTATTGAAAGAAACAATTTTGCTAAAAAGCATCCTTTTTGTTTGAAAAGTTAACTATTTGGTTGAAAATTCGTCTTTTTGGTTGAAGATTATAATATTTTGTTGAAATTTCGTATTTTTTTATTGACTTTAATGATTTTTTATTTAAAATTAAAATCTGTTTTGATTGAAATGTCAGCCATCGCAGTCTTAGTTGAGAATTCATTTCTTTTGATGAAAAATTAATCTACTTTGTAGGAAATTCCAAAAATTGAAAATTTGACTATTATTGTTGAATATTCGATTTCCTGTTGTAAAAAATTAATTTTTCAAATAAGAGTATTTCATTTTTGGTTGAAAATGTATCCTTTTCAGATAAAAATTCAACTGGATTAAAATTAATCTTTTTCAGTAATATATTATAATAATAATATATTAGCCATCATTTTCGAACTAATAGGATTTTTTAAAATTTTCAAACATTTGAATCTAGAAATAAAAAAAGAGAACAGAAGGTATTTACCCAACTATTTTTCGTTGAAAGTTCATTCATTTTGGTTGAAAATTAAACTATTTTAGTGGAAAATTCAACTACTTATAGTTGAATTTTCAGCTAAAAATTACATTTTTTAAATGAAAATTTTAGTATATACTTAAGTTTTCAGTTTAAAAAAATAAATTTTCAACGAAAAAGATGAATTTCGAACCAAAAAGATTAATCTGCAATGAAAAGAGACGAATTTTCATTAAAAATACTTGAATTTATGACAAAAGAAATGATTTTTCAACCATGATGAATTTTCAAACAAGAATAATTTTCTACCAAAAAAAAAAAGATGAATTTTGAGCTAAAAATTAATCTGTAATAAAAAGAGACGAATTTTCAGGAAAAAAAGATGAATTTTGAACCAAAAAGATCAGTTTCCAATTAAAAGAGACGAATTTTCATTACAAATACTTGAATTTTTAACCAAAGAAATGCTTTTTCAACCAAAAAGATGAATTCTTAAACAAAACTATTAATTTTCAATGAAGAGACGAATTTTCATTAAAAATAATTGAATTTTGAACCAAATGATTGATTTTTCAACCAAAAAAATGAATTTTTAAACAAATAATTTTCGATCAAAAAGGCGAATATTCAACAAGATAGTTAATCAAAAATGGTATTTTTAAAAAAATTAGCTTAAAAAAAAAAACAATTTTTCATCAAAAGAAATTAATTTTCAACTAAAAAGATGAATAACAAAAATAAAATACTTAAATATTCAATTAAAACAATTAATTAAAAAATAATCTTCAATAAAATCGGAATTTTTAACCATTTTCAAAGAAGAGGAATATTATTCTATCCAAAAAGACGCTTTTTTAACAAAACACGTGAATTTTCAAGTATATATACTGTAGAGGTAATCCAGGGTAATACGAATAAGCCGGATTAATTCCTCTTCCGCTGGATCGCATTTTTAGGAATTATTCTCCCCTCATGAAAAAGCCATCAAAGTAGTTGTCTTAAAGGAATAAGAATTTACAGAGTGGCCGCTGGACCGGGAAACCGGGAAATGACCGGGAATTTATTTTTGGACTGGGAATTTCACAAATATTTAGAACAAAAAATCTATCAAGTTTGATTTCAAAAGTTTTTTAAATAATTAGTTGAATTGTTATCATTTTCCATTATATCATTCTGTTCATAATGCGTAATTCGACAATCTTTTACTTTCAACATTTTTTCATTCTAGATTTAATTTTTAAGCGTATATTTCTCATTTAAAGAATTTTAAAATGCAGTTTTAAGGACTTACAAAATTAAAAATTAGAAGAGTTTGAAATCGAAAATTTTGGATAAGAAACATTTTTAGTTTATCAACTGTGAATATAAATTATCATGCGAGTTATCATGATTTTTAAAATTGAAGTGTACTTTAAGGATTAAAAAGTGAATCATTAATTGTACAAGACGACTCGCGATCAGATACAAATTTAAAAATTTCCAGATTTTATCGTTAAAAATTAAACTGTTTCAATTTGAAAGTCTTATGTTAGTAGTTAAACAAATGTAAACGCCTGATTAAAACTTTATAAACTATTTTCAATTTTAAAAAAAACTTCAAAATAATATATTCATAATTAAAGGCTTTTATTAAATTTCAAATATTGTTTCAGTCTACAATTTAAAAATTTGAAATTTTTTAATTAAGAAAAAGTGTTTAATATTTCGAAATATTTGACTGTTCATTCAAAATCAATAATTATAAATCAAATATTCAAAACTAAACAAAAAGAGTAAAGTTTGAAATAGGAAATATTGATATTTTGTAGGATTTTAAAAAAATTGTTAGGAAAAATTTTAGAATGATTTCTAATCATTTTAAAAGATGTTTAGAAGTTCTGAAAAAATTTCCAAAATAATTTAAAATTTGAAAAAATGTAAAAAATGTAGATTTTTCACGATTATTAAATAAAATGTTGAAGCTTTTTAAGGATTTCTAAACCATTTAAAATAAAAATATTTTAACTTTTAATTTAAGAAGCGTTAATTTTGCTTTAGACTTCGAATTTTGTAATTTTATTGACGGGAAAAAAATGTATCGAACCGGGAAATGACCAGGAATTTTTTTCTGTGATCAAAACGGCCACCCTGGTAGTTCTAAAATATTTTATTATCAACATTTTCCACTTTAGATCTTCATTCTTAAGGGTAAATTTTCAATTTAAAGAATTTTAAAATGCAGTTTTGAAGACTTAAACAATAAAATATTAATAGCTTTTGAAATTTAAATTTTTTGACGAACAACTGAACAATTTGAAACTGAATTGTTTTAAACAGAAAACCTTGAATCGTTAAAATTTCAGAAAGCTGAACTTAAACTTTGAACGTTACAATGTTAATTTTAGTTATTCTAATTAAAATTTTTTTTATTTGTAAGTGAAAATATAGAATTTTGATGTGTAAATAACAGATAAAAATGTATTCAGTTAGAAAAAATTCGAGTAAGTTGAAGAGATATTTAGAAGTTTTTAAAGAAAATGTTGAAATTTAAGGATTTTGTAAGGTTTTAACTTAATACAAAAAAATTGTCTTAAGATTCCTGGGAAATATTTAAATGATTCGTATTTTGAAAAATTAATTTTAACAGAATATTTAAGAATAGTTCATGTTAAAATCAATTTTTGATGAATAAATAACAATTGAACAATTATAAATTTGGAAAAAATTGGAATGAGTTTAAGAGATATTTAGAAGTTTTGAACAAATTCTAAAATAATTTAAAACTTGAAAAGATGTCAAAAAATGTAAAACAAAGTGTAGATTTTTTGTGTAAAGATTCCAAAAATTATATAATAAAATGTAGACCTAAAATTAAAATAATTTGACTTCTAATTAAAAAAGTGTTCAACTTAAAAAAATTGTAATCTTTCAATTTTTAATGTTTCTAATTTAAATTTCCGTAACATGATATAATTTTTAAAATTGATTAATTTGTTGATTCATTCTTCAATTTAGGGCATTGAAAATGATAGCGTGCATTTATAATTAATACAAATTTTGATTCGTTAAAACGATTACTTCAAACAAATCATTTTGAGGGTGGAAATAGACGCCTAAATTTTGCTGTTTAAAAATAATTTTTTTATATTTTATGCTTGACCTCGGAAATCTTATGAATACTAGAACAGTAAAAAAAATCTACTAAGTGGAACTACTATACTACTATATTCATAATTTTAATTGAAAATGTATCTGCTTGTTTGCAAAATGAGATATTTTGTTGAAAATTCGTTTTTTCTTTGGCTGAAGATTAATTTTCATTACTAAAATTTTTCTATTCAAGTTAAAATTTTAACTATTTTGTTGAAATTCTTGTTGTTACACATTTTTTAAACTTTTGGTTAAAAATTTAATTATTCGAGTTAAAGATTCATCATTATAGTTAAAAATTCATCTTTTTTATTTAAAAATATAACCATTGCTTACGAAATTACTTTTTTTTTGGGTTGAAAGTAATTTTTTTAACTGCAAAAGTAACTATTCTAATTGAATATTCTATCATTTTAATTGAAAATGCGTCTCTTTGATTGAAAATTAATTTGTTTAACTGTTAATTTAACTATTCAATTTTCGGTTGAAAATTTATCTTTTTTAGTTGAAAATTCATGTATTTTAATGAAAATTCCTCTTTTTTGGTAGAAGATAATCTTCTTAGTTGAAAATCCATCTTTTTCATTGAAAATGTAACTATTCTTTTTTAGTTCAAAATTCAACTAATTGGTTGAAAAATTTTCGTTTTTAGTTGAAAATTGAACTATTTCGTTGAAAATTCATGTCTTTTATTTAAAAATCGGCTTTGTGGTAGAAAATCAATCTTTTTAATCTTCTTGTTTGAAAATTCATCTTTTTGGTTGAAAATTCAACTTGTTCGATGAAAATTCAAGTATTGTATTTAAAAATTTATCATTCTGGTTGAAAATTCATCTTTTTGGTTTAAAATAAAACTACTAGGTTGAAAGTTAAACACCTTTGTTACAAGTTCATCTCTTTGGTTGAAAATTGAACTATTTTCTTGAAAATTCGTTTGATTTTTGGTTGAAAATTAATTTTTTAACTGAAAATTTAACTATTTCATCTTTGGTTGAAAATTCATCTTTTTGGTTAAAAATAAAACTATTGGGTTGAAATTTAAACTTTGTTAAAAGTTCATCTTTTTGGTTTAAAATTCATATTTATTTCAGTATTTTGAAAAATTTGAAGTAGTTTATCCAGTAATCTGAATTTTCGCGTAAACATTAAAATAAGTTTGAAAATCTTTTTATTTTTAAAGTTTCAAGGAAACTTCTCATTATTTCCAGATTTTTCAATTGAAATAATAGAGAAACAATTTTTTTTTAGATATCTGCTTAATTATAACTAAAAAGTATCTCTTTAGCCTCTGAAAATTATTATCAAAAATTTTTGAGCTGAAACTTGCTACTTTTTAAAAATCTATAAAAATTGAAAATATTTCATCGCTAATAATTTAGAATATTTAATTTTTAATTAAGTTTAGTGTATAAACGTTATAGGCATATTTTTCGTAGCTATGCCTTCTGGGATTCTATGTTATGCTTCTTGAACTGACAAAATCAAATTTTTTATTTCAAATTGCTGGAGACCACAGTTTCATTGATTTATTAGTATTTAACATAGTATTTAGATAACCTTACATTTCTCGTAAACCTGAAGTTTGCAGACTTATTATTTTTAACGGGAAAAAAGAACGACAGCTTCATAGAATAATAAATGCGGGTTTTCCGACAACAATAGTTTCAAATGGTCCCTAATTAAACATTTGTTAATTATGTTTATAATATTCATGATTCATATATATTCATATCATTTATAATGAAGATTCAAAGCGAAGAAAGAACTTTAAAATTACTATTAATCTCCTCCTTGAGAGTGAAAAAGCCATCAAAATAGTTAGTTGTCTTTAGTGTTCTAAAGAGTTTAAGTGCTCGGAGAAGTTCTCACGAGCATGAGAATAAGCTCGAGAATATGCTCGTACTTTATGTGCTTTGAGAATTTAATGAGCATTTTGAATGAGGATGTTAAAAATCGTATTTTCTATCTTTATTATTAATAACTACATTGTTTAAATTTCGCGGGAAAATGTATCGCTTCAAATTGAAAAGGGTGCTAAATTTCAATGATCAACGAAGTCAAAAGTTATAGAAAACATATTATTCGAATTAAACAGTTCCTTATTCAGGGTTGCTACAATATCCCAATTTCTAAATTCTTCTAGGTATAAAACCAACCATACACCTAGAAGATTAATAATGTTAATGCAAAATAAATTTTGTTTCTAAATATATTTAAAACACTTTTTAGTTGTGTTTTCAAGTCAAAAAGATAAATTTTCAAACAAAGAAATGGATTTTTAACTAAAATGATGAATCTTCAACCAAAAATATGAATTTTTAACCAAATAGTTGAATTTTCAAACCAAAAGATTAATTTTCTACCAAAAAAGACTCATTGTCAACAAAGTACATGAATTTTCATCTAAAAATAATCAATTTTCAACCAAAATTAGAATAGTTAAAATGTCAGAAAAAGAAATGTTCAACCAAAAAAAAAATACGAATTTTCAACAAAATATTTTTTTTCGCAAAAAAAAATTATTTAACCAAAAGTAGAATTAAATTTTCAGTTAAGACAATCAAATTTCACCAACAAAAAATAATTCTGAACAATATAATTCAAGTTTAAACTAAAAAAGATAAATTTACAAACAAAAAATATAATATTGCAATTTGCAGTTAGAAAAGTAAATTAAAAAATAAAAGAGTTTTCAGCAAAATTAATTTTCAACTAAAAATATAAAATTTCAAGCGAAAATGGAATATTTATATCTTCAGTTAAAAAAAATTAATTTTCAACTAAAAAGAAACGAATTTTCAATGAATGAAATTAATTTTTAATCACAAGGATGAATTTTCAACCAAAAATGTGAAATGTTGTCCAAATAGTGGATTTTTCAAACCAAAAAATGAATTTTCTATCAACAAAAAAACTAATTTTCAATTAAATAGTTTTTTTTTCAATGTAAGAAATTAATTCTTAACAAAAAACGGAATAGTTAAATTTTCTATTAAACAGATAATTTTTTAACGCAAAAAATTACTTTTTTATCAAAAAAGGTCAATTTTCCACAAAAAATTGAATATTTAGAGTGAATTTTCAACTAAAATCATGAATCTTCAACTAAAAAAAATTAATTTTTAACCAAATACATGAATTTTAAACTAAAAAGATCAATTTTCTACCAAAACTAAAGTAGGATAATTTTCAGTTAGTAAAATAAATGTTCAACCAAAAAAGAAACGAATTTTTAACAAAACAGTTAAATTTTCAAACAAAGAAATTAATTTTTAACCAAAAAGATGAAATTTCAACTAATGTATAAATGTATAAATAGTATAATTTTCAACCAAAACGATTAAATTCCTATCAAAAAAGATACATTTTCGACAAAAAATGGAACAGTTACATTTCCAGTATAACAAATTAATTCTAAATAAGACAAAACTAATTTTCAACCAAAAAGATCAATTTTCAACCAGTAAGATGAATTTTCTACCAAAATAGATGAATTTTGAATAAAATACATGAATTTTCAACGAAATATTTTAATTTTTAAAGGAATTTCCAGCCAAAAAGATGAATTAGTCACCAAGAAGATTAAAGATTCTCCTACAAAATTCGAATTTTCAATAAAATACAGAAATTTTAAACTAAATATTTGAATCTTCAATTTAAGAAAATAAATTTTGAAGCAAACATGTACGAGTTAAGTTTTCAGTTAATACAAATAATTTTCATCTATAAAACATAATTTTCAACAAAATAATTAAATTTTAAACAAAAGAAAATTTTTTCAACTAAAATGATGAATAATCAACCAAATAAATGAATTTTTAACAAGGAGTTCCACTTACAACTAAGAAGTTGAATTTTCTTCCAAAAAAGATGAATTCTCAACGAAAAACGTGATATATTATATTTCAACCACAAAAAGAATTTTAATTTTATACCAAAAATAGTTGAATTCAACCAAAGAAGATGAATTTTCTACAATTTGGTTTGAATCCTGAAGCAAAACAGATTAATTTGCAACCAAATAGTTGCGATTTTGAACCATAATAATAAAATTAACTTCAACTTTAGTTTATTGAAAATTCCCTAACTCTGTCAGGTTTTTCCTCACATTCCTTGACTTTCTGAATTTACCTGACCTGTAGCAACTCTGTAATTTAAAAAAAGTAATATACGTATTGATTATGATATATATTTGTTTAAACAATAAATGCTTTAAATTCTATATATAAGAAGAATAAAATTGTCTTTTTTTACGTCTGGGAAATTTATAATTCAGAAACTTAAGATAGAATCTAATAAAAACGACATCTTCCAGACTAATAGTTAAAATTTTATTTGAAAAATACGAATCGATCAGATCTTAAAACAGTTATTTAAAGATTCACAAAATGAAAAAAAAGGCGCAATATCAGTCAATGCGTGTAAATTCAATATATAAGAAGAATAAAATTTTCTTTTTTTACGTTTGGGAAATTTATAATTCAGAAACTTAGGATAGAACCTAATAAAAACGACATCTTCCAGACTAATAGTTAAAATTTTATTTGAAAAATACGAATCGTAAAAACGACGTAAAAAAAGAAAATTGTATTCTTCTTATATATTGAATTTACACGCATTGACTGATATTGCGTCTTTTTTGCAGGGTGGCGACTTGACCGGGAAAGACCGGGAAATGTCCTGGAATTTTCTTGACCGGGAAAAAACCGGGAAATTACCGGCAATTTAATTTAAAAACCGGGAATTTACTTCTGATCATAGCAAAATTCAAGAAATATAATTTCACTTGAAACAGGGAATATTTTACATGGAATGGGAATTTTTTAAAGGAATTATAATTCGGATTGAGAAAAAAGCAATTTTTAAAAATCCCTCTTTCAAGTCAGAATTCGTCACAATTTGAAAGTTCCCTCTTCTAAATTTTAGGTAATAAAAGTACTTCAAGCAGTTTTCAGAGTAGAAGTAGAATTTCAAAGAAGAAATATTTCTGAACTATAATAGAAATTTTTTTTACATTGTTCGTTGCGAATTCATCGTTTTTTAGTTAGAAATTCCACTACTGGGTTAAAAGTTAAACTTTTGTTAAAAATTAATTTATCTTTTTTTGATGAAAATTCAACTATTTGGTTGAAAATTGATATTTTGCATTTAATAATTAAACTATTTGTTTGAAAATGTATGTACGTTGTGGAAAATTCATCTATTTTTGTAGACAATTAAACTTTATGGTTGACAATTCATCTTTTTGGCATAAAATTAAACTATTCCAGTTGAAGATTCATCATTTCAGTTGAAGATTCATCATTTTATTTGAAAATTCGCCAGTTTGGTTGAAAATTAATTTCTTTAAACGAAAATTTAACTGTTCCATTCTAAGTTGAAAATTAAAATTTTCAAGTTCGGAATTCCACAATTTTGATAAAAATTTGTCTTTTTAATTGAAAATTTAACTATTCCGATGAAAATTCATGTATTTTGTTAAAAAATCGATTTTTTTGTTGGTAAAAATTATCTTATTTTTCTTTGAAAGTTAATCTTCTTGTTTAAAAATTCTTCTTTTCGGTTAAAAATTCAAGTATTCCAGTCAAATATTTATTATTTTAGTTGAAAATTCATCTTTTAGGTTTCAAATAAAATTATTTGGTTGAAAGTTAAGCTCTTTTGTTAAAAATTAATTATTTTTTTTTTTTAGTTGAAAATCCATCGTTTTAATTAAAAATTCATTTCTTTGGTTGAAAAATGAGCTGTTTGATTGCAAATTTGTTTTTTCTTTGGATATTTTTTGGATGAAAATCATTATTTTTATTAAACTGAAAATGTAACTATTATTCCAGTTGAATATTTCATAATTTTAGTTCAAAATTCATGTCTTTGGTTGAACATTCATTTTTGACTAAAAATTTGATTATTAAATTTTTGGTTGAAAAATTATCTTTGTTAGTTGAAAATTCGCCTTTTTTGGTAGCAATTAATCTTCTTGGTTGAAAATTAATCTTTTTGGTCAAAAATTCAATTATTCTAGTTAATGATTCATCATTTCAGTTAAAAATTCATCTTTCTGGTTTGAAATTCAACTATTGCAGTTAAATATTTACAATTTTATTTGAAAATTCATCACTTTGTTCGAAAATGTAACTATTATTTTGAAAGTTGGTTTTTGTTGTTCTTAAAAGTTAGCTTTTTTTTGTTGAAACTAATTTTTTTAACTGAAAATTTAACTTATTCCAATTGAAAATTCCATAGCTGTTGTTGAAAATTCATCTGTTTGGTTAAACATTAATTTTTTTAACTTGAAATTTAATTATTAAAGTTTTGGTTGACAATTTATCTTTTTTAAGTAAAAATTAATTTTTTGGTTTGAAAATTGAACTATTTCAGTTAAAGATTCATTGTGTTAGTTGAAAACTCTTATGTTTGGTTTACAAATAATTTTTTAAACTAAAAATGTTACTATTCCATTTTCGATTAAAAATTATTATTTTTTCAGTTCAAAATTTAACGATTTGGTTGAAAATTTGTCTTTTTTTATTAAAACTTCAAACCTTTCTTTAAAAGTTAATGTATTTGGTTGAAAAATTGTATTTTTGGGTAGAAAATTAATCTTTTTATTTAAAATTTAATCTTCTTTAAAAATTCGTCTTTTTGGTTGAAAATTTGAGTGTTCCAGTTAAATATTCATCATTTTAGTTGAAAATTTATCTTTTTGGTTTAAAATTTAACTATTCCAGATAAAGATTCATAATTTGATTTGAAAATTCATCACTTTGGTTGAAAATTGAACTATTTTATTGAAAATCCGTTTTTTTGTTGAAAATTAATTTTTTCAACTGAAAGTTTAACTATTCCATTTTTTTGTAAAAAATTGATATTTTTTAGTGGAAAATTTAAGTATTTTTTTCAAAATTCATTTATTTTGCAACGTTTTGCTCTGTTGTGTTAAAAGATGTTTAGAACGAACGTCATGAATTAAAATAAATGTTTGCGTTTTGCGGCAAATATAAATATGTTACTTTGACTTGACCGGGAAAATTGAAAAACTTGACCGGGGAAAACCGGGAATTTGAAATCGTCCGCCGAATCGCCACCCTGTTTTGTCATTTTGTGAATCTTTAAATAACTGTTTTAAGATCTGATCGATTCGTATTTTTCAAATCACATTTTAACTATTAGTCTGGAAGATGTTTTTATTAGGTTCTATCCTAAGTTTCTGCTTTAAATTCTCTTTAATGCTCTGTTCGAGCTTAAATGCTGAGCATTTTCTCAACATAAATTCTTGGGCATTTAAGAACTGTAGTTGCCTTGAAAGATTAAACAATTTAGGAAATGGGTCTTCCGAAAAATAGGTCAAATTGAAATTTCCCGCTGCCATGCGCCTTGAGGCTTGCGCCGCATTTGATAGGTTATGTCGCTGCCGAGTGCGTTTCGCGCAGTAGCAGTAGCGACTTTCTCAGTCTTCTCGATTACCGTTCCCTTCGTGATACATAAAAATGTAGTCGGCTTTTCGGATGTTTGTTGTGTCTTTGCTTATTTTTCATTCTAAAAAGTCGTGCGAATCGTGCCGTTCGAATTGTTCTTTTCTCGGAACGATTCTTCGGAAAGTGGATTGGAGTTTTGGCGACAATGCCTTAGGGTCTGTTTTGTCCCCAAAATAATGTGAGAGAGACGCTCAGTGAACGCTTTCTTAACTCGTCTCGGGCCGCGATTGTTGCGGTAGTTGAGTAAAGTTTACACTTGAAAATTCGCAATCAGCGAGGAGCGGCAAGTGCGGAAAATTGAGGGAAAAATTGGGAAATATGTTTGGATCGGAACCCTTGTCGCCGTGCCCTCCGAGTGGTCCACCGAAGACCTATGTTGTCAAGAAGTCACCAATTCGACCGTGCTCAATTCGCCTCTTTCGAGACAAAGACCTAGAACAGCGAATGCCAAAGAAGAGCAAGAAGACGGAAGCGAGAGTAAACTACTATAAATTGCATTCCATTTTTATTTTTTTATTTTATTCTATTTTATTTTATTACTTTCATCGGTGAATGTATCTTTTTTATTAGCGAATAATCGCTTGGAGAGGGTGGGAGTTCATGACCTAACTTGCAGTTTTACGTTTTAATTTAGATTTTGTGTGATGATGTCAAATGGTTCTAGAGGCGGTATAGACATTTTTGTTGCGATATCCCCAAAGTTCTATTTATATACTGGAGCGTAATGCCTTTTCTTTTTTATTGATTTTTTTTAGGGTGGTCGCTGGAATTTTCTGAAACCGGTAAAAACCGGGAAAGGACAGTGAGATTATTTTTTGACCCGGAATTTGACAAATTTTTAGAAAAAAAAATCTGTCCAACTTTGATTTCAACAGTTTTTTAAATAATTAGTTAAATTGCTATCTTTTTCAATTATGATATCATTCAATTTAGAATAATTAATTCGAAAATCCTTCACTTTAAAAATTTTCCATTTTAATTTTAAAGCGTACATTTTAATTTAAAGAATTTTAAAATGCAGTCTTGAAGACTTAAACAATTAAAAGTTAAAAGCGTTTGAAGTTGAAAATGTTTGATAAAAAACCTGTTTATTTTATCAACTGTAAATATAAATAAATAAATTAGTTTTAAAATGGATCTGTACTTTAAGTATTAAAAAGTGAACACTAATTGATTTCACAAAACGATTCTAAATCCGTTCAAAATTTAGGAATTTCCACTATTTTCAACTTAAAAATAACTTCATAATAATGTATTCATAATTAAAGGCTTTCATTAAATTAAAAATCTATTTCAGTCTAAAATATGCAATTTTTAACCTATTCAATTTGAAATTTTTTAATTAAGAAAAATAATAATTATTTAATATTTAGCAATATTTGACTGTTCATTTAAAACGAGTAAATTCGAACCAAATATTTAAAAGTAAACAATTTGAAACTGAATTGTATGACATGTTTAATTTGTAAGTGAAATTTTTGAATTTTGATGCATAAATAACAATTGAACACTTATTATTTGTAGAAAAAATGTGAGTAATTTCAAGAGATATTTAGAAGTTTTGAAAAGATTCGAAATTAATTTAAAATAACATGTAGATTTTTGCAGATTTCAAACAAAAAATTTAGAAGTTTTTTAAGAATTGTGAAAGGCTTCAAAAGAAAAAAAAACATTTTCTTAAGATTCCTAGGATAATTGAAGATGATTTTTTCATTTTGAAAAATTATTTTAAGAGAATATTTAAAAAGATTTCCAAAATTGTCAAAAAAGAATCTGGAAGATTTTAAGGAAATTTTTTTTTAATTTGGAGGATTTTCGAAAAATTGTAGGAAAAATTCGATTCATTTTAAACGATATTTAAAAGTTCTGATAAAATTTTAAAAATAATTTTAAATTTGAAAAAATGTAAAGCAACTGAAGATTTTGAAATAAAATTTTAAAGCTTTTCAAGGATGTTTAAACTATTTAAAATGAAAATAATTTAACTTCTAATTTAAGAAGTGTTCAGTTAAAAAAAAAATGTAATTTTTTAATGTTTCTAGCTTAAAATTGATTAAAATAATGTAATTTAAAAAATTTTAAAGTTCATTGATTCTTCAATTTAGAGCATTGAAAATGATAACGTGGATTTATAGTTTTGAAATTGAATCTGAATTTTTTAACTCTATAATTTATAAAAATTGTGAATTTTGAAGTTTATCTGCATTTCATTAAAAATTATTTAATTGAAAGATATTAGTACCTTCCATTTTATACGTTGTTATTTTTATTGAGCATTTGAATACAAAATTTTTGAATTGAAAAAATTTGTAAAGTTTAAAATTCAAGAGTTCCACTTTGAGTGCTTTCATTTGTAGTTTATTATTTATTACTTCAAATGTAAAAATTTTTAGCTTTTAGACTTCGACTTTTTAAATTTTATTGACTGTGAAAAATGTTTGCAAACTGGCAAATGACCGGGAATTTTTTTCTTCGATTAAAACGGCCACCCTGATTCAGTTCACAATGTGTAATTCTAAAATCTTTCATCAAAATTTTCCATTTTAGGTCATTATTTGTATGGGAACATTTTCAATTAGAAGAATTTTAAAATGCAGCTTTGTAGACTTAAATAGTAAAATATGACGAGTGTTTGAAATTGCAATGTGTTGACAAGAAACGTTTTCAGCTGATCAACTGTAAATATAAATTAATGAATGATTTTTAAAATTGACATGTAGTTCGAGTATTTGAAATTAAACAATAATTTATTGATTTTACAGAAAGATTCTGAATATGTTCAAAATTAAACAATTTATAGATTTTAACGATAAAAATTGAACTGTTTCAATTCGAAAGCCTGATTAATTAAACAAATTTCAACGTCCGATTGAAACTTTGTTAACTGTGTTTAATTTTAAAAAAATTTAAAATTAATAGATGCAGAATTAATCGCTTTTATTAAATTTTAAATCCAATACAAATGTTATTTTCGTCAAAATATTCCATTTTTAGCCCATTCAATTTGGAAATTTGTAATGAAGAAAAAGAGCAATTTTTCAATAGTTAGCAATTTTGGACTGTTTATTTAAATTGAGCAATTATAAATGAAATATTTAAATATCGAATCATTTTAAAAGATATTTAGAATTTTTGAAAAAATTTCAAAAGTGATTAAAAAATTTGTTTCAAGATATGTAATACAACATTTTTCTAAAGATTGCTGGGAAAATGTAGTGATTTTTTATTTTAAAAATAATTTTAAGAGAATGTTTAAAAATATTTTAAAGCAAATTTTAATATATAAATAAGAATTGAAAAATGATTAATTTTTTACGACACAAAATTAAAATAATTTAACTTCTAATTGAAAAAGTGTTTAATTTTAAAATTTATTAATTTGTTAATTCATTCTTCAATTTAGAGCATTTAAAATTATAGCGTGGATTTATATATTTTTCAATATTTGAATTTTACAAATTTATAAACGTTAAAAATTCTTAATTTTATAGTTTAGCGGCATTTAATTTTAAAATTGATCATTTGAAAAGTGTTAAAAGCTTCCATTTTACATGTGTAAATTATTGAGCGTTTGAATTAACAAATTTTTAAGTTTTAATTTTTAAAGTTTAAAATTCAAAAGAGTTCTACTTTGAATGTTTTAATTTGAAGTTCAGTTTTGAATCTAAATTTCAATGACCGTGAAACATTTTTGTGAACTGGGAAATGACCGGGATTTTTTCTCTCGATTAAAACGGCCACTCTGTTTTTTTTTATCTTTCAGTAAAAAGTTTTTACAAGTTCAGAATGCATCTTTTCTGAGTGAAACTTTAACTGCTCGGTTGAAAGTTAAACTCTTATGTTAAAAATTAAGTATTTGGTTGAAGATTCATGTATTTTATTAAAAATTAGTCTTTTTTTTGGTAGAAAATAATTATTTTTTGTTGAAAATTCATCTTCTTGTTTTAAAATTCAACTATTTCAGTCTAAAATTAATCATTTTAGTTCAAAATTCGTCAACTGTTTGGTTGAAAATTCATCTCTTCTTAAAAATTAAATTTTTTACTGAAAATTTAACTATTACAGTTGGATATTCTATCATTTTAGTTGAAAATTTATCTCTTCAGCTGAACATTATTATTTTAAACTGAAAATCTATCTTTTTTAGTTGAAAAATGATGTATTTTGTTAAAAATTCGTCTTTTTTTGGTAGATAATTAATGTTAATGGTTGAAAGTTCATATTTTTGGTTTAAAATTCAACTATTACAGTAGAAGATTCATAATTGTAGTTAAAAAATCATCACTGGTTGAAAATTTAACTATTTTGTTGAAAATTCAACTGTGGTGGAAAATTCATTGTTTTTTTTGTTTGTAAATTATGTTTTTTTCACCTGAAAATTTAACTATTCTAGTTTTTTTGAAAATTCGTCTTTTTTTGGTAGAAAATCAATCATTTTTGTTGGAGAATTATCTTTTTTACTTGAAAATTCTTGTGTTTTGTTGAAAATTCGCATTTTTGGTTGAATTCAGCAGTTTTTGATTTAAAATAAAAATCTTTTTTTGATTGAAATATTAACTATTACATTTTCCGTTGAGACTTAATCTTTTCTGCATGAAAATTCAAATACATGGTTGAAAGTTAAAATCTTCTGCTCAAAATTAATTTTTTTTTGTTGAAGATTCATCAGTTAAGTGAAAATTCATTTCTTTGGTTCAAAATTTAACCCTGTTCTTGAAAATTAATTTTTTTAACTGAAAATGTATCTTTCTTGGTTAAAAATTCATGTATTTTGTTGAAAATTTATTTTTTTGTTTTAAAATTCAACTATTTCAGTTCAAGATTCATAGTTTTAGTTGAAACATTGTCGTTTTGGTTGAAAATTAAACTATTTTGTTGAAAATTCGTTAATTTTAACATTAATTTTTTTATGCAAAACTGAACTATTCCGTTTTTGTTTCAAAATTCATCTATTAGTAGAAAATTCTTTTTTTTTTGTTGAAAATTTTTTTCTCAACTGAATTATTAACTATTCAATTTTTGGTTGAAAAAATGATCTTTGTTACTTAAAAATTCATGTATTTTGTTCAAAATTCGTCTTTCTTAGTTAAATTCAACTGTTTTGTTGCGATTTCGCTAAAGTTCTATTTATATACTTGAGCGTAAAGCCTTTTCTTTTTTATTGATTTTTTTTTATCTTGCAGTAAAAATGAGTTCATCAGGGTGGCCGTAGGTCAGGGAATACCTGGAAATCTGAGAAAAGCGAAGGAATTTCTGTGTAACTGTCAACGATAATACATTTGAAATTGTTTTATTCCGTTTTTAAAAGATTAATAATTTTTGGTGGAAATTAATCTTTTGGTTGAAAATTATTTTCTTTCAACTGAAAATGTAACTATTCCCATTTAATTGCCCATCATTTTTTAGTAGAAAATTCATCTCTTTGGTTGACAATTTATCTTTTTTAGTTGAAAATTCATGTGTTTTGTTAAAAATTCGCCTTTTTTGGTAGAAATTAATCTTCTTGGTTGAAAATTAAACTATTCCAGTTAAAGATTCATCATGTTAGTTGAAAATTCATCTTTTTGGTTTAAAGTTTAACTATTCCAGTTAAAGATTCATAATTTTAGTTGAAAATTCATCTTTTTGTTTGAAAATAAAACTGCTTGGTTGAAAGTTAAACTATTTTGTTAAAAATTCATCTTTTGGGTTAAAAATTCCTCTATTCGAGTTGAAAATTCGACATTTTGGTTGAACCTTTTTTTTTGTGGAAAATTAATTTTTTTAACTGAAAATTTAACGAGTTCATTTTTGGTGGAAGACTGATCGTTTTTAGTTCAAAACTCAACTATTTGGTTGAAAATTTATATTCTTTAGTTGAAAAGTCAACTTTTTGGTAGAGAATTCATGTATTTTATTGAAAAATCGTATTTTTGGTAGAAAATTGACCTATTTTAGTTGAAAATTAAATTTTTAACAGAAAATTTAACTGTTCCAGTTGGATATTCTATCATTTTAGTTGAAAATTTATCATTTCAGCTGAACGTTATTTTTTTTTAACTGAAAATCTGTCTTTTTTGTTGAAAAATCCGGTTTTTTAATTCGCCTTTTTTGGTAGAAAACCAGTTTTTTTAATTGAAAAATTATCTCTTTTACTTAAAAATTATTGTATTTTGTTGAAAATTCGTCTTTTTTGTTGAATTGAACTGTACATGATTTAAAATAAAAATCTTTTTTGATTGAAATATCCATTACATTATTTCTTAAAAATTCATCTTTTTTTCTTTAAGTTCATAATTTTGGTTGAAAATTATTTTTTTTTTTTGTTAAAAATTAATTTTTTTGTTGAAAATTTATCTTTTTAGTTGAAAATTTATCTATTTGGTTAAAAATTTATCTTTTTTAGTTGAAAATTCAACTACTTGGTTGAAAATTCATATGTTTTTGAAAATTCGTCTTTTTTTGTAGAAAATTAATCTTCGGTTACAAATGTATGTTTCTGCTTGAGAAATCAATTATTTGGTTGGAAATTCAACAATTTTGTGAAAAAGTCATTTTTTGGTTGAAATTGCAACTACTTCGGTAGAAACTTTAACTAACAAATTAACATGGTGTCCATTGGTCCTTAAAGTCCTTGAATGTCCTTGAATTTTATGCAATGTTCTTGAATTTTTCATATCCTCTCGAATTTGATCTTGTTTCAAATTATTCGTTACCAAAATATTATTAGATATAAGGAATCTGTGATTCTGTAATATATAGTCTTATGTTCTGAAAGATAAATTTGTAATATTTTTTCACGGATTCATATTTTTTCGGTTTTTATTAAACAACCTGGAACCTGGTGTCCTAAAACAACCTGGAAGTGTCTTTGACATTTTCTGAAAATGTCCTTCAATTTCATACTGGCCTTTTACTGGACACCATGATTAATCTTCTTTGTTAAAAAATAATTATTTTTCATTGAAATTTTCGTTGAAAGTTGAACTATTTTGTTAAAAATTTATTTTTCAGTTGGAGATGCATCATTTTAGTTGAAAATTCATCTGTTTGGAAATTTAACTAATTTTTGACAATTCATTTTTTTTTTTGTAAAAAATTAATTTTTTTTATTAAAACTGTAACTTTTACATTTTTAGTTGAAAATTTACCCTTTTCAGTTGAAAATTCAACTAATTGGTTGAAAACTCATGTATTTTATCGAAAATTGGTCGTTTTCGGTAGAAAATTAATCTCCTTGGTTAAAAATTCATCTACCTTGTTGAAAAAGCAATATTTTTACTTGAAAAGTTAGGAATTTGAAATGGTTTAAATTGAATTGAATTTATTGCCCACATTAATTTGATCTAAGTATGCACAGCATTTTAAATATAAGAAGATAAATTAAAAATGTGTTGGAATTATTATTCAAATTCATGAACTTTAGGGGATTGTCAGGGAATTTTTTTTAGGATTTGAGTAGACACCGTGTTTATATTACATATTTCTGAATAAAACTGTTTAAGAAAATACTTAACTTAAATTTTCTTTTCAGGATGCCTTAATTCTGCAGCGTTTGGTTCTACAAACTAAATTGCAACTAAGCGAGGATGAGGAAAGTGTTCCAGACGTGGCAGCTGCCGTACAGGAAATATTGGCCACGATATTTACAGCTTTGTATAACCATCAAGATGAAGAAGGAAGATGTTATTCCGATTCGATGGCGGAGCTTCCCGAGCACGATATTGTTGATGGAAAAAAGTAAGGAATATTTTCCATGTTCGGGTTCAAAATCATCTAATTATGGTAGCATCACCGTTTTTCTTATCAAAAATTTATATTTTAGGATTCGCGGTTTGTCGTTGGATCTGATAAAGCGAAGATTAGACAAGGGCGTCTATAAGAGGCTGGATCGGTTCCAAGAGGATGTCTTTTCGTGTTTGGAAAGAGCACGAAAATTATCCCGCACGGACTCGCAACCCTTCGAGGACAGCGTTGAACTCCAGGCGTTTTTCTTGCGCACCCGAGATGATGTCACTCGAAGTGGTGATCTTTTGCATTCTCCAGCTCTCAACTATACGCTTTTGGATCTTTCAGCACAAGTTGCTGAACTCAAGCGTGTCAAAGTTGAACAGGAAATTTCCATGCCGGCTGAAGACGAAAGCTGCGATGGAAACGATAAAGTAAGTTTTAAGTTAAAGCTACGTTTCCCCTTTTTTTGCAGAACTCTACTTTTTTCCCCTTTTTTCTTTAAACATACTACATTTGAGAATACAATATTTGAATTGCGAGTTTGAGTTTGAAAATTTGGGCTTTATTTGCCTGAAATTAGGCATTTTCACTTCATAGTCAGCTAACTTCACTTCGTTAACTGATGAGGGGAAAACAATGGATCAACTGCATGGGAATCGATCCATTTTTGCCCCATTTTGTAAAAATTATTTTATATTATTATAATGATTTAAAAGTTATCTACTAAAAAAACGAATTTTCAACAAAATTGTTAAAGGACCCCGCACCAAATGTACAGAAAAAAGCCTTATGATAAAAAATTCTAAAAAAAATTTTTTCTTGTATTTTCGAACCTGCAAACTAAAATTTCGAAAGAAAAATGTCAGAAAGATGGACAGTTTTTAGACAAACACTTGTCCAAAGTTTCGATTTTTACATGTATTTTAATGGAAAAATGCTTATTTTAGCAAAATGTTTTCTTTCCTCAAAAACGCTATGATAGATTTGACTAAAACTTTTATATTTTGACGATCAGGCGTACCGAATCAAATGATTCATACCCACGAACTAGAAAGATTAACGATTCTTTGGGTATACAGCATGTTTTTGGGGCTGTTTTTGTACCCTAAACATCCAAGTAACATAGGTAAATCATCATTTCTTAGTAACTAAAATCAATAGAGATTTTTATTCAACTGCTACGGTATGAAACGACTTTCCAATAAGTGGAGTAAGCGTGCATAGCAAAAATATGTTTTGACCTAATTTTAGGGGATGTTTTACCATCCCTTAAACAATGAGTCTGAAGTTCCTAACGCATTAATCAATAACGAAAAATAATTTTATTTTTAAATGCATGAAAGCTGCTATTTTATGACAGAAATTAGTCGCGTACAGCCTAAAAACTTCTTAAAGCACTTTCAAACCCTCATCAGATATAAAACTCACCGAAGCTACCCCTAAATATTTTTAAAATTCAACAAAACCAACCTCATTCAAAAATCCGCCCAGTTTTTGCTGATAATAATTTCAATTGATGACAAAGGGGCACACATAAAGTTTCAACCCTTCAGCACATGTAGAACTCACCCCAGCCACCCCCGAATATTTTAAAACTTCAATAAAATCACCCTGATGCAACAATTACCCTAATACAACAGGTTTTAAGAGGATGGTGCAAGTTCGTGTTTATGAATATTTGAATTTCCCACATAAAAGTACTGTTGCAACTTATTGGTACAGCTTCGTACAAATTACAACAGGTTTTCTCAGGTTGGTACAAGTTTATATTGAATTTTAAAAATATTTAGGGGTGACTGGGGTGAGTTCTACATGTTCTGAGGGATTGTGACATTTTTTTGCCCCTTTGGCATCAACTGAAAACATTGTCAGAAAAAACCTGGCGTACTTTGGGATTAGGGTGATTGTATTGAATTTTGAAAATATTTAGGGGTGACTGGGGTGAGTTCTATATCTGCTGAGGTTTTGAAACATTTTTTTGCCCATTTGGCATCAAACTGAAACCATTTTCAGAAAAATCCTGGTGTACTTTGATATTAGGGTGATTGTATTGAATTTTAAAAATATTTTTGGGGTTGCTGGGGTGAGTTCTATATGTTCTGAGGGATTGAGACACTTTTTTTGTCTCTTTGGTATCAACTGAAAACATTATCAGAAAAACCTGGCGTATTTTTGAATTAGGGTGATTTTATTGAACTTTTAAAATATTCGGGGGTGGCTGGGGTGAGTTCTACATGTGCTGGAGGGTTGATACTTTATGTGTGCCCCTTTGGCATCAATTGAAATTATCATCAGCAAAAACTGGGCGGATTTTTGAATTAGGTTGGTTTTGTTGAATTTTAAAAATATTTAGGGGTAGCTTGGGTGAGTTTTATATCTGATGAGGGGTTGAAAGTGCTTCAAGAAGTTTTTAGGGTTGTACGCGACTATTTTCTGTCATAAAATAGCAGCTTTTATGCATTTAAAAATAAAATTATTTTTCGTTATTGATTAATGCGTTAGGAACTTCAGACTCATTGTTTAAGGGATGGTAAAACATCCCCTAAAATTAGGTCAAAACATATTCTTGCTATGTATGCTTACTCCACTTATTGGAAAGTCGTTTCATACCGTAGCAGTTGAATAAAAATCTCTATTGATTTTAGTTACTAAGAAATGATGATTTAGATATGTTACTTGGATGTTTAGGGTACAAAAATACCCCCAAAAACATGCTGTATACCCAAAGAATCATCAATCTTTCTAGTTTGTGTGTATGAATTTTTTGATTCGGTACGCTTGATCGTCAAAATATAAAAGTATTAGTCAAATCTATCATAGCGTTTTCGAGGAAAAAAAACATTTTGCTAAAATAAGCATTTTTCCATTAAAATACATGTAAAAATCGAAACTTTGGACAAGTGTTTGTCTAAAAACTGTCCATCTTTCTGACATTTTTCTTTCAAATTTTTAGTTTGCAGGTTCGAAAATACAAGAAACAAATTTTTTTAGAATTTTTTATCATAAGGCTTTTTTCTGTACATTTGGTGCGGGGTCCTTTATGTTGTTAAATTTATTTATATAATATATAATAATCATTAAATCAAAATGATTAAAAAAATGTAAATTATTTAAAATTATAATATAATATATTATTATATTATTACCATTTCTTCGTAAAAACTAATTTTTTCTATATAAGTGTATTTGAAAAATAGTTTTTATTTTTCAAGAACTATTTAATGAAATAAGAAAATGTTAATAATTATTATTTATTACGAAGATATTACAAAAATATTTTGTCCCATGCATTTGGTCCATTGTTTTCCCCTCAGCACTCACGATGTCGAAAATTCAAATTTAATATATGAAAAATAGTTGTTTTTTTTTAATACAAATTGTTGATAAAAGTTTATAGTTCATTCGTAATATATAGTCTAAGTATCAGTTATTCAATTTGTGAAGAAAAAATTTAATATTTTAAGTACGGTCAGTTTTTCTTGCATAGTTCTGAATTTCACAAACATAACATTATTGTTTACTGAAAGAACGTTTCAAAGTACATGTTTTCCGAAGTTTTCTTTTTTTTTATAGCGAAAACTAAAATTAACCATATTTTCAAATTAAAAAATCAACTGTTTTGGAGAAAAATCGTCTTCTTTTTGTTTTTGTTGAATTCACCTGTTTTTGATTAAAATTTTATCGGTTGAAGTTTCTCCTCTTTTGTTAAAATTTTGTCTTTTATTTGTTTTTGTTTTATTTTTGGTTGAAAACTATTATTTGAAAAATTACATAATTTGTTGAAAATTCATCATTTTTTTATTGAATTTAACGGCTTTTAATTAAAAATATTGGTTGGGTAAAATATCAACTATTGAATTTTACGTTGTTTGTTGAAGATTCATCTCTTTGGTTTAAAATAAACTATTTTGATGAAAATCAGTTTTTTTCGGTAATAATTGATTAACCGAAATTTTAACTTGCCATTTTTTGTTAAAAATTCGCCTTTTTTAGTTTAAAAATTAACCATTTGGAGGCAAATTCAGATATTTCATTGAAAATTCGTCTCTTTTGGTTGAAAATTAATCTTTGTACTTAACAATCAATCTTTTTGGTTGAAAAATCCTTTTTCTGTTGAAAATTTAACTAATTTTTTAAAAATTCTTTTTTATTTTCTTGAAAATGTATCTTTTTAGTTCAAAATTCAACTATGTGTTTAAAAATTGACTTTTATAGAAAATTATTCTTGTCTGCAAATTCATTTATTTTGGTTTAATTCCTTTGGTTACAATTGTAACTTCTTTGTTAAAAATGTAACTACTTTGTTAAAAATATATTTTTTTGTTAAAAATTAATTTTTTAGTTGAAAACTCGACTCTTTGGTAGAAAATTATTCTTCTTGTTTAAAAATTAATGTTTTTGCTTGAAAATTTATTATTTTTGGTTGAAAATGGAAGTATCTCGTTTAAACCTCCTTTTCTTGGTTCAAAATGATTTTTTAACTAAAAAGTGAACTATTTCATTTTTGGTTACACATTTTTTTAGTTGCAAATTCATTTCTTTCGATTAAAATTTAACTATTTGATTGAATATTTGTTTTTTTATGAAAATTAATTTTTGAACTTAAAAATTAAGCATATTTCATTTCAAATTCGTACGTTTTGTTTAAATGCAGTTGTTTTTTATTAAATATTAAAATCTTTTTTGGTTGGAATATCAACTATTCAATTTTTCGTTGAAAATTCATCTTTTTTGTTTCAAAGTTATACTACTTTGTTAAAAAGTAATTTTTTGGTTGATAATTCATCTCTATGGCTGAAAATTCAACTATTCTATTGAAAAATTTGCTTTTTTTGGTTGAAAATTAATTTTTTTAACAGAAAATTTAACTATTCCATTTTTGGTTGAAAATGTTTTCTTGTTTAGTTGAAAATTCACTTCTTTTGTTTCAAATTGAACTGCATTGTGGAAATTCAATTTGTTTATTTGAAAATTTCACTATTCCATTTTTGTTTGAAAATTTATTTCTTTTAGTTGAAATTTTAACAATTTTGTTGAAAATTCGTTTTTTTTTTTTTAGTTAGAACTTCAAACATTTAGTTGGAAATTTATGTATTTCGTTGAAAATTTGTCTTTCTAGTAGAAACTTAATCTTCTTGTTTGAAAACTCATCATTTTGGTTGAAAAATGAACTATTTCATTTTTGGTTGAAAATTGAACTATTTCATTTTTGATTGAAAATTTATCATCATTAGTTGAAAATTCTGTTTGGTAAAAAAAAAAAAAAAAAAAGTTATCAAAACACGTAATTTGAATTTTTTTCAGTAGAGAATAATGTTATGTTTGTAAAATTCAGAACTACGCAAGAAAAAGTGACCAGTAATTAAAATATTTTCTCTTCAAAATGAATGACTTACTCTTTTACTTTATTTTACAAATAAACTATGAACTTTTATCAATAATTTGTATAAAAAAAGATATTTTCCTTCTATTAAATTTAAATTTTCGCTGAACTCGGACCCGAACAGATCACGCACTCTGTAATTTATAGCTAAGCGTATGTAAACTTGATGCAGATGCAAATCAGAATTTTACGTTTCAAACTCGGGACTCTTGCGTCTCAATTTTATTTTTAAATCTTACCAAGAAAAAATTTACAAATGTTTACTTGACCGATTTCAAAACTGAACGATTAAGGATTAGAGCTAAAATAATTTTTAAGGATTAGCGCTAAAATACTGTTTCGTCCGAAAAAGTATCCATGATTTAATTATTAATTATGGTATGTTTTAAAATAGAAAATATTCTTGATTATGAGAACAATTTTAAACATAAAAGTTGTTTATTAAATAAATTTTTTTTTGTCAGACTTTTTTTATATTGCCGTGAATGGATTTACAAGGACCTAAGAAGGAGTTGAGATTTAGCATTTTTTTTAAATATTATAAATTCCCCACGGAGTATCCATTGGATGACTATTAATTTGCAAAATATTATTAGCCAATGGGGTTCCATTTTCGAAAAATCCAACTTTTAACGAAGTTTTTTTGTATAAATTGACATATTTATTTACAGAATTCAATTTTTAATTTTCTTCAATTTGCTATAATTGAATTTTCAACTGTTTAAAATTGAAATTTCAATTTTCTTCAATTTTGAACACTTGAAAATTCAATTGTTGAAAATTAAACAAAATTAAAAATTCAACTGTTGTAAATTGAAGAAATTTTCAACAGATGAAAATTCAATTGTTCAAGATTAAACAAAATTGAATTTTCTCAACTATTAAAAATAAAAAATTGAAGTTTCATCTATTAAAATTGATATTGAATTTTCAACAAATTAAAAATGTAATTGTTGAAAATTGAAAAAAAAATGAAAATTGAATTTTCAACTATTGAAAATAGAAGAAAATGGAATTTTCAACAGTACAAAATTTAACTGTTGAAAATTGAAAAAAATGATAATTGAACTGTCAACAGTTGCAAATTCAATTTTTAAAAATGGAACAAAATTAAAAATGGAATCTTCAATTGCTCAAAATTTAACAACAAAATTGAATTTTCATCTGTTGAAGATTGATAATTGAATTTTCAACTGTTAAAAATTGATAATTGAATGTTCAACAGATGAAAATTCAATTAAACAAAATTGAAGAAACTGGAATTTTCAACAATAGAAAATCGAACTATTAGCTGTTGAAAATTGATAATTGAATTTTCAACTGTTGAGAATTCAATTCTTGAAAATTGAAAAAAATAAAAATTTTAATTTTCAACTGTTGAAAATTTAATTGTTGAAATAGAGCAAAATTAGAAATTTAATTTTCAACTTTTGAAAGTTGATAATTGAATTTTCAACAGATGCAAATTTGATAGTTGAAAATTTAACTATTAACTGTTGCAAATTGGTAATTGAATTTTCAACTGTTGAAAATTTAATTTTTGAAATAGGACAAAATTAGAAATTTCATTTTCAACTTTTGAATGTCCATAATTGAATTTTCAACAGATGCAAATTCAATTGTTGAAAATTGAACAGAATTAAAAATTGAATTTTCAGCTATTAAAAATTGAGCGAAATTGTTGAAAATTAAGAAACTGTTGAAAAATGAAGAAAATTGATAATTGAATTTTCAGATGCTAAAAATGTAAGAAAATTGATAATTAAATTATCAACGGTTGAAAATTGATAACTGGATTTTTAATGGATAAAAATTCAATTGAACAAAATGGAAGAAAATGGAATTTTCGACAGTAGAAAATTGAACTATTAACTTTTGAAAATTGATAATTGAATTTTCAACTGTTGAAAAATAAAAATGGAATTTTCTACAATTTTCAACACTTGAAAATTCAGTTGCTGAAAATTGAATTTTCAGCTATTAAAAATTGAACAAAATTGTTGAAAATTGAATTTTCAACAGTAGAAAATGGATGCGTGAAATTTTCAAATGTTAAAAATTGAAGAAAATATAATTAAATTGTCAACTGTTGAACAAAATTAAATTTTCAACAGAAGATAAACAATATAATTCATTTAAATAATTATTTTTGCTCAATTGAATTAATTATTAACTTACTCCAAGTGAAAAGTAGACAAATAATTGAAAATTTCAGAAAAAAGCCGCAACTTTCTAGCATTATTCAAATTGAATATTATTAACAATAATAATAAGTTGTTAAGGCAATTAATTTTATTAACTTTAATTAATTGTTTATCTCACTCTAATTGAAAATTGGAACAAAAAGTGGCAAATTGTTGAAAAAATTGCAATTTTCCAGCATTATTCAAAGACAATATTATTAACAATAATAAATTGTTTAAAAAATGATGTTGGTTAACTGTAATTAACTAATACCTAACTTTTATTGAAAATTTGACAAAAAGTGGAACATTTTTTTTTAAATCGCGACTTTTCTATCTATTCTAAGAGAAAATTGCTAAAAACAGTAATAAATTGTTTAAACAATTTATGTATGTAAAGATCTAATCATCAGCATAAAGTAGTATTTTATTTATTAGAAAAAATTTGCAATAAAAAACCGCAGAAAATCATAATTAGCGCCAAAAATTCGCAAAACCCATTGGGGTTTTTTGGGTTCCTATAAAACAGACTTATGGGGGTGATATTTGAAAAGTAATATTTTATTCGTATTCTAAGGCTAATTGTGAATAGAAATGTTGATTTTCAACTCGATTCAGCTAATATTGACGATTTTGAATAAAATGTATAAAAACGTCTTTTTTCTTATGGAAAATACGTATTAAACTTCATGGGGCTTGTACCACCTCTAAATATCATTTTTTTTTTTCAAAAAAGAAAAAATGAATTTATTTTTGTGTGAATTCGAACAAATTTCCGGGCGATATGCATGAACGGTTTAAGTTCCAATTTAATATTACGCAAAAATAATGTATCGAAATAAGAGTACAAATTCTTTACTTATTAAAAATATAAATATTAAATAATCATCTCATTAATTGATGTTATGGTTTTTGATCAGCGAAATATAGTAATTAATATGATGTTAATGTTTTTTGTCTACTAGGTTTAAAATCAATATTTTTTGAATATTGATTATTAATTTTATAAGTTGTGAAAAAAATCTCTCTAGCTCCGCTGGGATTCGAACTCCAGGTCTTTCAGATTTCCGGTCTGATGCTCTAACAAAGTTAGAGCATCAGGTTCGAGCGTCAGACCGGAAATCTGAAAGACCTGGAGTTTGAATCCCAGCGGAGCT
>CAKNYM010052757.1:117410-201555 GCA_932195095.1 Andricus curvator | reverse complement strand
AACCTTCTCAAATACCCAAATAACCTCCCTAAATGCCCACCCAACCTCCCTAACTGCCCGCCCAACCTTCTCAAATACCCAAATAACCTCCCTAAATGCCGGCTACCTCCCTAACTGCCAACCCGACCTTCTCAAATTCCCGAGTAACCTTCCGAAATGCCCGCTACCTCCTTAAGTAACCGCCTAACTTTCTCAAATACCCAAATAACCTTCTCAAATGCCCACCCGACCTCCCTAAATGCCGGCTACCTCCCTAACTGCCGGCCCAACCTTCTCAAATACCCAAATTACCTCCCTAAATGCCGGCTACCTCCCAAACTGCCCGCGCAACCTTCTCAAATTCTCGATTAACCTTCCGAAATGCCCGCTACCTCCCTATTTTACCGCTCAACTTTCTCAAATACCCAAATAACCTCCCTAAATGCCGGCTACCTTCCTAACTGCCCACCCAACCTTCTCAGATTCCTGATTAACTTTTCGAAGTGCCCGCTACCTCCTTAATTAACTGCCCAACTATCTTAAATACCCAAATAACCTCCCTAAATGCCCATCCGACCTCCGTAAGTGCCTGCTACGTTCTTAACTGCTCACTATTTCCTTAAATGCCCGCAGCCTCATTAACTGTGCGCCCGATATCCCTAAGTGCCCGCCACCTTCCTAACTGCCCACCCAACCATTTAAAATGATTTCCTAAAATTTCGAAGCAGAATGTAGGAAATTTTAAAGGGAAATTTTTCAATTGTGCAAGATTACAAAATTTTAGAAAAAGAACGTGTATCCAAGAGATTAAAAAAAATCTTCTTGAGGGTTCCTAGGCAAATTTAAAATGATTTTTTTTTTTTTTTTGATAACTTAAATTTAAGAGAAAATTGATAAAGATTTCTCAAATTTTCAAAAACGAATCTGGAAGATTTTATAGCAGATTTTGTAATTTGGCAGGATTTAAATAAAATTCGAGGAAAAAATTTAGAAGCTTCTTAAGGATTTTGAAAAGTTTAAAAATAATGATAAAAAAATTGTAAGATTCCACGGAAAATTTTGAAGTAATTATTTATTTTGAAAAAATTAATTTGAAGGGTTTAAAAAGATTGTAAAACATTTCAAAAGATCTTCAAAATTGTCGAAAAAGAATCTCTTTAAATTTGGACGATTAAAAAAAACTGAAATCTTTTTATGAGATATTTAGAAATTTAAAAAAAATTCAAAAGGAGTTGAAAATTTGAAAAGATTGAAAAAGAAAGTAAAATAAAGTGCAGATTTTTGAAGATTTCGAAACAAAATTTAGAAGCTTTGGATTTTAAAAGGTTTCAAAATGATAAAAAAATTTCGTAAGATTCCACGGAAAATTGAAAATGACTTTCTATTGTGAAAACATTCATTTAAAGAGAATATTTAAAAAGATTCTAGAACATTCCAAGATTTTCAAAATGTCGAAAAAGAATGTGGGAGACTTTAAAGGAATTTCATTAAATATGCAGGATTGGATGTATATTTTTGAAGATTTCAAAATAAATTTTTTAGCTTTTTAAGGATGTTGAAAGGTTTCAAAATAAAATAAAAAATTTTGTAAATTTCTTGGGAGAACTTGAAATGATTTCTATTTTTTAAAATTAATTTAAAGAGAATATTTAAGAAGATTTCAAAGTGAAAATTAAACTGTTTTGTTAAAAAATCATGTGTTTTTGGTCAAAAATTAATCTTCTTGATTGAAAACTTATCGTTTTGTTAAAAGTTCAACTATTCCAGTTAAAAATTCATCGTGTTAGTTGACAATTAATTTTGTTTTAATTCAATTATTGCCATTGAAGGTTTTGCTCATTTTAGTTGAAAATTCATCACTTCGGTTGAAAATTGAACTATTTTGTTGAAAATTCGTTTTTTTAATAATCAATTTTTTAAACTGAAAACTTATCTATTCTATGTATATTTTTTTAAGATTTCGAAATAAAGTTTGGAAGTTTTTTAAGGATTTTGAAAGGTTTCAAAATAAAATAAAAAAGTTAAAGATTCCTGGGAGAACATAAAAAGACTTTTCATTTTGAAAAATTAATTTAAAAAGATTTCAAATTGAAAATTAAACTATTTTGGTTGGTTAAATAAATGTTTTTTTTAATTTGAAAATTAATGTATTTTTGATAAAAAACTAATCTTCTTGTTTGAAAATTCATCGTTTTGGTTGAAAATTCAACTATTCCAGTTAAATATTCATTGTGTTAGTTGACAATCCTTTTTTTTTATTCAACTATTGCAGTTGAAGATTTATCATTTTAGTTTAAAATTCATCACTGGTTGAAATTTAAACTATTTTGTTGAAGATTAGTTTTTTTTGTTTGTTAAAAATTGGTCTTTTTTAGTTAAAAATTCATGTTTTCTTGGTCAAAAATTAGTCTTCTCGGTTGAAAACTGATCTTTTTGTTAAAAGTTCAACTATTCAAGTTGAAGATTCATCGTATTAGTTGACAATTTATTTTTTTTTAATTCAACTATTGCTGTTGAAGATTCATCATTTTAGTTGAAAATTCATCACTTTGGTTGAAAATTCAACTATTTTGTGGAAAATACTTTTCTTTTTAACTAAAAAACATTTGTCTTTTTTGGATGAAAATTCATTTTGTTATTTAGAAATTCAACTATTTGCTGAAAAAATCAAATATCTTGTTGAACATGCAAAATTTGTACTTGAAATGTTAGGAATGTGAAGCGTTTTAAAATGGATATCTTTCATAAAAGAATATATTTTCCTATTTTCGTGAAAAATCTCTATATTTTTCCCGTTTTTACAGAGTATATAATTATGTTTTTAGTATTATGTATTTATTTAATTATTCGATAGTGATGATATATTTGAAAATATCTTGTGATGTAATTTGTCCAAGCTTTCTACATTAAACATATTGATAGTACATTTCTATGGAAATTTTTCTACTAGATGACACAGTTTTTTATACGGTTCAAACTTGTAATTTTCGAGAAGAATAATTTGCTTTGTTTGCATGTTCGATATTGTTTTAACCCAAATAAACCTAAAACATACAAAATAATATGTTAAAATCAATACACGAAGTCTAATGACTTGAAAATATTTTCTTAGGTCGCCCGACAGAAATTCCAGAAGACGATATTTTTATTTGCGAGTCCACATACGACGAAACTAAAAACTTAATGAGGAAACTGAATCAAGACGGTCTGAGAAAATACAACCACAGCTCGGCTGTGACGGATGACGAGATTTATTTCTTCCGAAAGCCTATCAATCCAGCTAAGGTAATTTATCAATTTCTGAAAAAAATTTAATTCGTTTTTAACAGAGTGTCCAGCGACCTTGAAAACATGGAAATCTTTTTGAATTTTTCACGAGAACCTTGAATTACATTTTATTTTTTTCTGCTTTTGAAACAGTAATTTTATTTTACATCTTTTAGTCTATTAATGAAAGAAATATCTCGTTTAGACCAAATATTGCTACTGAGAAGTTATTTATTTATCAAGATATAATTTATCTTTTCTTCATTACAGGATCAATAATGAGATTTCAAGGCCCTTTTTGTAGACTGTACCAATTATTGTGAACGTTGTAATGAACAGACTTTAATATTGTGAATAATTCTATAAGTTTTTAAATTCTTCCCCGCTAATATAGAATGTTAAAGTATACATTTTTTGTGATATTTCAACTTAACAAATTATAAAAATTATTATTTGTAAATTTCGATGTTAATTCAGTTTCAGAATTAGAATGAGTTGTTATGGCCATACAACGGATTTTTCGAGGGGTTGAACACTCGGCTTTTGAGTGTACACCAGATTTCAAAAGGTTGCAAAATATTTCTAAAGATTACAAAATATTTCAAACCTTTCAAAATATTTGAGATATTTTTAACATTTCACAAAGATTTCACGGATGTCAACAATTTAAAAAAGGCGTGCTCACGAGATTTCAATAAAGATTTCACAATAATTTCACAAACATTTTTAAAACATTTTAGAATATTTCAAAAGATTTCAAATAATTTAATGATTTCAACGAATACAAAAGATATAAGAAAGATGTCACAAAGATTTCAAGGATTTCAAAGATTCAAAAAAGGCATCAAAGTTTCAAAGATCTCATTAAGAATTCATAAAGATTTCAAAAGAATACAAGAATTTCAAAGATTTTAACAAGGGTACAGTACACCAGATTTCAAAGATTTTAAACGATTTTAAATTTTTTAAAAGATTTCATAAGATATCACAAAGATTTTTAATATTCCAGTGATTTCAAACAAATGTAAAAGATTTCAGAAAAACTTCACAAATATTCCAATGATTTCAAACGAATACAAAAGATTTCACAAATATTTTAAAAACTTCATAAGAATTTCGAAAGAATACCTGAATTTTAAAGATTGCAAGCAGGTACAGTACATTCGTTTTAAAGATTTCAAAACATTCGAAAGATTTTTAATGATTTTAAAAAGTTTTAACAAATTTGACAATATTTTAAAATATTTTAATGATTTCAAACGAACAGAAAAGATTTCACAAACAAAGATTAAAGTAATATTTCAAAGATTTCATGAAGATTTCAAAAAATTTCTCAGATTTGAAGGATTTCAAAATATTTCAGAAAGAGTTTACAAATATTCCAGTGATTTCAAACCAATACAAAATATTTCAGAAAGATTTCACAAATGTTTCAAAGAATTCATAAGGATTTCAAGAATTTCAAAGATTTCACCACATTTTAAAGATTTCAAAACATATCAAAGATTTTAAGCGATTTTAAAAGGTTTCAAACATTTGAGAAGATTTCAATGATTCCAAACGATTTCAAAGATTTCATTAAGATTTCAAAGAATTACACAAAGATTTCAAGGATTTTAAAGATTTTACAGAAGCTTAAAAAATTCCAAAAGATTTCAGAGAAATTTCAAGTTTTCACTAAGGCTTGTAATACTTGAAAAAATTCCAACAAATTCACAAATATTTCACCAAGATTTCAAAGATTACAATGATTTCAAAGACTTTACAATGATTTTATAATATTCTAAAAGATTTCACAAAGATGACTTATGTTCGCAAAAAATTAAGAATTTGTTTATTTATGGTTCTGCCTTTAGAAATTGTTGGCCAATAAAAAATGAAATAGCTAATTTTTTACATTTATAACAAACGTTTATTTCATTATTTAATGTAAAAAAAGGAAACATGGAAAACTTGATTTCTTGACCTGGAAAACTTGGAAAAAACCTTGAATTTTGTTCCGAGGAATCGCTGGACACCCTGTTTAATATTTTCAATGAATTTTGAGCACTCTTACCATTTAAAAATCTTGATTAATGCACCACAGGTTTCGAGTGAAGTGGCTCAAATGCAAAATCAAATCAAGCCTCTCAGTGCATCCGGATCCTTTGAAATGGTAAGTGATCATTTTATTAACAAAGATTTCATTCCTCAACATACGTGTAGAATTTGCATGCTTTTTACGTCACTTTTACACCGATGCAGCGAGATTACTTTCTGATGGTTCAATATTGAATTGAGTGAAAAGTAAATAAATATAGGGAATACATGATATAACACCTAAATTGAATTTTTCATTATTTTGGGAATTATTTTGAACTATTTTACGAATTATACAATCAGGGTGTCCAGCGACTTTGAAAACCTGGAATTCTCCTTTTTTTTTTGAACCTTGAAAACCTGACAATGTCGATTTTTTCACGAGAACCTTGAATTAAATTTTATTTAATTTTAATTTTAAAGCAGTTATTTTATTGAAATTCGAAAAGTAATTTAAATCTCTTAGTCTATTATAAACGAAACATCTCGTTTAGAAGAAATCTTGCTACTGACAAGTTTTTTATTTTTCAAGATATAATTTATCTTTTACTCATTACAGACTGAATAAAGAGATTTCCAGGCATTTTTTGTAGACTTTACGAATTGTTTTATAGATTTCAATGGATAGGCTTTAATATTGTGAATAATTCTATAAGTTTTTAATTTCGTCTCCGCTAATATAGAATCTTAAAGTATACATTTTTTCTGATATTCAAATTACAAATTATAAACATTATTAGTAAGAAATTTCGATGTTAATTCAATTTCAGAATTAGAATGAGCCATGGCCATATGACAGATTTTTCAACGGTTTTATCCCTCTTTCTTGAATGTACACCAGATTATAAAACATTACTAAAGATTTTAAAAGGTTTCAAAATATTTCAAAGGTTTAAAAGGATTTTGAACATTTTACAAAGATTTTAAAGATTTAAAAAAGGCTTGTACACCAAATTTCAAATATTTCACAACAATTTCACAAAGCTTTTAAAACTTTCACAAGATTTAAAGAATTGCAAAGATTTGAAACGATTTCAAGAGGTTTACAAAACATTTTAGAAGATTTGAAAAGATTTCCTTAAAAAGCTGTAAAATTTGATTCCGAAGTCTTCAAAAATCTTCATTTTAATTTTAATTTTTTGAAATCATTTCAAGTGTTAAATTATTTTTGAAATTGGTCCTAAACTTCTAAATATCGTTCAAAATGATTCGCATTATTCTTAAAATTTGTAAACCCGCTTCAAAATGAACAAAATTGCGTTAAAATCTTGGAGATTTTTTTTCAACAATTTTGGAAATCTTTTGAAAGCTTTTTAAATATTTTCTTATAAATTTTTCAAAATATTAACTATTTAAAATTTTCCTAGGAATCTTAAGAAAAAATTTCATGTTCTTGAAACCTTTTAAAATTCGGAAAAAATTTCTAATTTTTGGTTCGAAATCTGCAAAAATCTATGAGGAATTACAAAAATTGCCTTAGAATCTTCCAGATTCTTTTTTAACAATTTTGGAAATATTGAAATGTTTTGAAACTTTTCCAAATATTCTCTTAACATTATTTTGTTAAAGTAAAAAATAATTTTATATTATCTCAGGAATCTTAGAATTTTTTTTAAACATTTCGAAATTCTTAAAAAAAGCTTCAAAATTTTATTTCAAAATCTTCAGAAATCTACGAAAAATTAAAAAAATGGTTCTTGATAATTTGTAAAATCTTTTGAAAAGTTGTAAAATCTTTTTTAAATATTCTCTTAAAATAAAGTTTTCAAAATAAAAATCATTAAAAATTGTCCTAGAAATCTTAAGAAAAATCTTTTCTCTTGTTGAAACCCTTCGAAATTCTGAAAATGTTTGTAACTTTTTGTTCGAAATCTGCAAAAATCTATGAAAAATTTAATAGGTTGCCTTAGAATCTTCCAAATTCTTTTTTGACAATTTTGGAAATCTTTTTCAATCTTCTCTTAAACTTAAGATTTCAAAATAAAAATCATTTAAAATTTTCGTAGAAATCTTAAAAAAAAAATTTATATTTGAAACCTTTCAAAATTCTGAAAAAAAAAACTTCTATTTTTTTTTTAAATCTGCAGAAATCTATGAAAAATTAAAAAAAATACCTTCGAATTTTCAAGATTCTTTTTTGGCAATTTTGGAAATCTTGAAATCTTTTGAAATATTCTTATAAAATTAATTTTTCAAAATAAAAAATCATTTTAAATTATCCCAGGAATCTTAGGAAATTTTTTTATTTCATTTTGAAATGTTGAAAAATATACATTTTGTTTAAAAAAATTTAATATCTTTTCAAATTAAAAATTATTTTTAAACTTCTAAATATCTTTTAAATGATTCCAATTTTTGTTAAATCCTGCTAATTTAAAGAAATTTCTCTAAAATCTTCCAAATTCTTTTTTGACAATTTTGGAAGTCTTTCAATTTTCTCTTAAAGTAAAGTTTCCAAAATAAAAAATCATTTGAAATTTGCTTGGGAACCTCAAGACATTTTTTAAATCTCTGGGCTACCAAAATTTTCACTTTTTTCTTAAAATTCATTTTTCAAAATAAAACATAACTTAGCTATGTTTTAACTTATTTTCTAGATTGAATTTTGAATAACTGTTGGTAGTTTCGCGTAAAACATCTGGTACCCTTGAGTGATTTAATTTCGATTGTATAATTCGAAAACGGGATAAAAATAATTTCTAAAATAATTAAAAATTCAATTTAGCGGTTATACTATGTATGCATAGTAATATTTATATGAAAACTTAAAGATACTCTTATTCATATATGATTATGATAAATTACAAATGCTTTTTGAGAGTATCTGGCTGTATTAGTTATGGATCGATGCACGTTCGTTATCCCATGCCGGCATATTGAGTTTTTTTCAGTTATTGTCAGTTTTTTCTCTTCTTTTTTCTTGTTTACGTACATTAAATTATTTGTTTAATTACCGTGCATATAGGTTGAAAAATAATTTTCTTGCAAGTTAGAAAGATTCAGAGCACCTGTTGGGTTTTTCGCTACTCAACATGAAAACTTGGAGAATGTCCGAATTTATTCAAGAAATTTGAAAAATTACTATTAAAAACTACTTAATTTGGATGTAAAGCAAACTTTTTGCTTGAATTGAAATTTTTAAGTAGGTTCAATTAGATTTACTAACCATTATCGAGCCAATTAAACCAAAAAATGAATTACGACCGACAGTGCTGCTAGCATTTTGACAATTCTTTAACATTTCTCCCAAGTTTTTAAAGTGTAAAAAAGAAGGAAGAAACTGAAGAAAGAAATGCACTTTATAAAAGTGTTTGAAAACTCAATTTTCCTTTGTAAGTCTAAAATGTTCTGTGATACACGACCGAAAAGATATGATTTTCAGGCCTCACAGTTCCCATGGAATAAAAAAGGGTACAAAGGGTACTTTATTCAAGTTTATAGACTACTTTTTTCATGCTTGAAGGGTATCCTTTAATTATAGGTATACCTAGAAGGGTGGCCGCTGGACCGGGAATCCGGGAATTTTTTGAGACCGGGGAAAAACGGGAAATTACAGTGAATTTATTTTTTGATCGGGAATCTTACACATTTTTAGAAGAAAAATCTGTCCAATCACTTGAAATATGACAAATTTCATATCACATGGTATATAATGCAATTTAAAATAAGTTTGATTTCAACCTTTTTTAAAATGTTAAGTTCAATTGTTAACTTTTTCAATTATGAAATCATTCAATTCACAATGTGTAATTCTAAAATCTTTTATCATCAAAAATTTTCCATTTTAGGTCTTGATTTTTATAGGTGCTTTTTCAATTAAAAGAATTTTAAAGTACAGTTTTGAAGACTTAGAGAATTAAAAATTAAAAGTGTTTGAAATTGAAAATTGTTTATAAAATACATTTTAAGTTGATCAACTGTAAATATAAATTAATTAATGATTTTTAAAATAAACCCATTCAATTTGAAAATTCTTAATGAAGAAAAAGAGAACTTTTTTTAATAGTTAGCAATGTTTGACTGTTTATTTAAAATGAGCAATTATAAATGAAATATTCAAAACTAAACGATTTTAAAACGAGTTGTTTGAAACAGAAAGTTTTTAATTGTCAAAATTTTAGAGGACTAAAAGTAAACTTTGAAATTTGCTATGTTAACTATAATTGTTCTATTTTAAAAACTTTTTATTTGTAAATGAAATTATTTAATTTTGGTGTATATAATAGTTGAACTATTAATGATTTAGAAAGAATTCAAGTAACTTGAGGGGATACTTACAAATTTTGAAAAAGTTTCAAAGACTTAAAACAAAATATAGATTTTCGAAAATTTCGAATTTAAATTTTCAAGCTTTTTAAGGAGTTTGAAAGGTTTTGATATAATACAAAATTTTCGTTTGATTTCTGTGCAAATTTTAAATGATTTTTTATTTTGAAAAATTAATTTTAACAAAATATTAAACAAAAAAAATTAAGAACAAAAACAATTTTTAACGAATAAATAACAATTGTACAATTATGACTTTAGAAAAAATTTAAGTAAGTTTAAGACTTATTTAGAAGTTTTGAAAATGTTAAAAAATAATTTGAAACTTGAAAAGATTTTTAAAAAAGTAAACCAAAATGTAGAATTTTTAAGATTTCGAACAAAAAATTAAGAAAATTCAAAAGAATGAAAAAAAATTATTAAGATTTCTATGAAAAATAAAATGATTTATTATTATGAAAAATTAGTTTTAAGAGGATATTTAAAATATTTCAAAGGATTATTGCTTTATTTTGTTTATACTAAAACAAAAGCAAAAAAACTAAACTTTGATCGTTGCAATTTTAATTGTTCTATTTAAAAAAAACTTAGTTTGTAAGTCTAATTGTATATATAATAGTATAGAGAATTCAAATCAAATTCAAATATTCGAATTTAATTCTACTTTGATGAGTAGTTCATCATGAAATACCTTGAAAATGTATTTTTATGTTCTTTAAACGTTCAAAAAAATATTAAAAGTATGGTGTCGAATAATTCCACAGGCGGCGAGACATATTTTGTTAATAAATAAAAATAATATAATTTTAAAAAATCGTAAGCAAATACAAAAAATGGTGTGATTCATATTGGATTTAATGGAATTTGCTCGCTGCAATAAAGAAACTTCTGTAAATCATATACGTTTTCAAATCATATAAGAGTTTCTGTAAAATCTATAGGAAAATGTTGTAAAATGAACCGATTTTTTTAAAGAAAGGGTAATTAGTGCTGCAGTTTTTAGAAGTTTTTATTTGATTGATTGATGCTAAATTCTTTTCACCTCACCTTTGAATTCTTAGGCATTTCATCAAATTCTTTTGCATTCCCTTGAATTTTTCTAAGCTCATTTCAAATTTACTGAATTTAATAAAGTGTTTTCATATTTTTAAATTGTTTTCAATTCAATTAATTTTTTCTATTCACCTTGAATTTTTATGAATTTCATCGAATTCTTCTCGTTTACCTTAAATTCCTCTACATTTATTCCAATTTTACGGAAATCAATGGAATTTTTTTATTAAAAAAATTTGTTAAATTCGCTTGAATTCTGAATTTATTACGCTTTGACTGCGAAAAAAGTACCCTATGAGTGTGACAAAAAGTACCTTTTGGTCCCTATATTTTATCCCATAGGGACTGTGAGGCAGGACAGTCGAAAAATGCATTGGAAATTTTGTTTTCGAATTTTTGTGCATATCGTCCGGAAATTTGTTCGAATCCATACAAACAACCTTTTTTTAAAATGATATTTGAAGGTGGTTCAAGCCCCATGAATATTAGCTGAATCAAGTTGAAATTCAACATTTCTCTTCACAATTATCCATAGAATACGAATAAAATATTACTTTTTAAATGTCACCCCCCATAAGTCTTTATTATTTTTTTAAAACAATTTTCTCTTAGAATATAGTTAGAAAGTCATGTTTTTTTTTAATTTTTCCACTTATTGTCCAATTTTCAGTTAAAGTGAGATAATAGTTTATTAATATTAACAAACATAATTGTCCAAACAATTTATTATTGTTGTTAATAATATTCTCTTTGAATAATGCTAGAATTTGCAGTTTTTTCTGAAATTTTAAACTTTTTGTCAACTTCGTGCTGATTGAGGTAATAATCAATAACATCTAACAAACTTAATTGGTTAAACAAATTATTATTGTTTATAACTATCTTCTCCTATATTGATGCTATGTAGTTGCGGTTTTTTTCTCAAATTTTTAAGTTTTTTTCCACTTTTCACTTAGTGAGGTAATAATTAATGTAAGTTAACAAAAATAGTTGTTTAAACAATTTATTATTGTTTATAACTGTCTTCTCTTAGATAAGTGCTAGAAAGTTACGGTTTCAAAATATTTCAAAGATTTAAAAATATTTAAAAGGATTTTGAATATTTTACAGAGATTTGACGGATTTCAAAGATTTAAAAAAGGCGTGAACATTAGATTTCAAATATTTTACAACAATTTCACAAAGCTTTTAAAACTTTCACAAGATTTAAAGGATTTTAAAGGTTTAAAAAAGGGTACAGTTACACCAGATATTCCAAAAGATTTGACAAAGATTTCAAAGATTTCAAAAAAATTTCCCAAAGATTTCGAACATTTCATAAAGATTGCAAGGATTTCAAAGATTTGAAGAAGGCGTGTACACCAGATTTCAAAGAATTCACAATGATTTCGAACATTTCCAAAGATTTTTAAACTTTCAACAGATTTCAAAGGTTTTAAAAAGGTTATAGTAAGGCAGATTTCTAAGATTTCGTAAGATTGTACACAGATTGAAAATATTTTAATGATTTCAAATGAATACAATAGATTTCAGAAGGATTTCACAAATATTTCAAAGATCTCATAAAACTTTCATAAAGATATCAAAAGAATACAAGAATTCCAAAGATATCAAAACGGGTACAGTACACCAGATTTAATAGTATATTGTGCTACAAGTTGAAAAAGCGAGAGATTTAAAACGAGTGTGAAGTTAGCTACCCGAGCGGAGCGAGGGTGGCTATCACGCGAGTTTTAAATCGTCGCTTTTTCAATGTGTGGGACACGATACTTTTTCTATAATTTGTTAAAAAGTGCTAGTTTTTGTTTACCTGTTTTTTGTGTAAAAAGAAGGCGATTTTTTGTCGATTGACGCAACAATGACAATGGCAATTATCAAAACCATGGCAATAATATGGCAGCAATAATAAGCTGGTTCTCACAATTGAATAGTTGGCCCATAAAGTTGAGGGCTTCAAAACTTCCGATTTTTCGTGAAAAAAACCAAGCGCAGTATTTTCGGAGAAACTGACGGTGTTTTTTTGCTTTTGCCAAGTGACAAAAGTACATACAAAATACACAACTCGAGACTTTTCAGGAAATTGCTTTTAGGTTAGGGACGACAGTCGGAAAATAGAATGAAGTTGGCTGCGCACGATGCACGAGTCCACCTGAGGCAGCACGAACCCACCCGAAATAACATTTACTTTTTCCACTGTGCCTCACTTTTATCACTGTCCATTTACTTTTTCCACTGCATCTGTCCACTTTTGTCACTGTTGCCCGGAAAGGTCGGCACTGCGCATGCGCCACGTCATCGAGCAAAAATCGGTAACTTTTTACACCAAAAACAGGTGGAAAAACTGGCACTTTTTCGCGAATTATAGAAAAAAGATTTTAAAACATTTTGAAGATTTTAAACGATTACAAATATTGCAATGATTTTAAACGAATACGAAAGAGTTCACAAACATTTCAAAGACGTTAAACTATTTCAAATGGTTTCAACAAATTTAAGAAGATTTCAAAAGATTTCAATGATTTTAAAAGAACACAAAAGATTTAAAAAAAAAGCTTAAAGAAAGCTTTCAGAAATATTTCAAAGATATTATAAAAATTCCAAAATATTTCAAAAATTTCGCAAAGATTTTCAAGGATTTCAGATGTTTTACAAAAATTTGAAAAGATTCCAAAAGATTTCACAAAGATATCAAGGATTTCAAAGACGACTTATGTTTGCACAAAATTTGTTTATTTATGATTCTGCTTTTTTTTTAAATTATTGGCTAATAAAAAATGAAATGGCTCATTTTTACATCTATAACGAACGGTTATTTCATTATTTGATGTCAAAAAAGGAGACCTGGAAAAACTTGACTTCTTGACCTGGAAAAGACCTTCAATTTCGTTCCTAAGAATCGGTGAAAAACCCTGTCTATGGAGATAAATGTTGAGTTTCAACTCGGTTCACCTGATATTTACGAATTCTGAATAAAATATACGAAACCCTCTTTTTTTCTTATGGGAAATACGTTTTAAACTTCATGGGGCTTGAGCCACCTCTAAATATATATATTTTTTTTCAAAGCAAAAAAAATGTATTTACTTTATTGTGGATTCGAACAAATTTCCGGGCGATATTCATGAAAATTCGAGAAAAAAAATGGTTGGACCCACATACTGTGAGGCCTGTCTTTAAATTGCTGAAGTAAAATAGGTGAGGTAACGTTTCAAAAATTGAATTTAATTCCACACACGTGTTATTTTCTTCCGAGGGATTTTTTCTAAAGTACACTTGAATGATATAAAATATAAGTGAGGAATGAAACTGGCAGCACTGACGATAAATTGGAGGTAAACGAAGGTAACTTGAGACTAATGGTATAGGATTCTTCGCCAATCCCGAAGCTGGAACCAGATGTGCTAAGCATGGGAGTAGGATTGGGAGTGGGAGTAGGAGTTGGTGAAGACAGCATGGATGCTGGAGGTCCACCATCGGTTGGATCTATGGAAGCTCAACCGGTGCTTTCCAACGCCCAAACGCCAGTTTCCACCAAAAAGGTAGGCCACCTTTTTTTCACATTTTTTCATTTCACCCACTCTCTTTTTAAAGCACCGATTTATTGTCCATTATGTTGTTTTTTTTTTCGTTTTTTTTCCTTAAGCTTCTTGATTTTATGCTTTAATTTTTCCATTTGTTTGTTATTGGTTCGCAAGAAAATATGCCAGCATATATCTTTTGTTTTTTGCACCGTTGATTGTTAAAAGAAGGGATTACCTTTCATAGAGGATTTCAGTGACCGTTGAGAAAAGAAAAAGAAAAAAAGATTACCCTTTGTACAACACCTCTTATAATTTGTTTTTTCTTCTTTTTAGAAATCGTCCGGTAAGAAATTAGTTACGGGCTATATTTTGTATTCGAGTAAATTTCGAACGCAGATTACGCAAAACAATCCTGACTCGACCTTTGGAGAGATTAGCAGAATTGTTGGTAACGAGGTATTTATTTGATTTTCCCCTTTTTTCTCGAGCTTCTAAACAGGATTAAACGAAAAATACCATTTATTTTGAGTTTTCCTTACTGTCTTCTATTTATTGTTTTATATACGCATTATTTCAACAAAAGTCTCGTCTCCTGTTTCGAGGCTCGTTTATTTCTAATAGTAAAACAATTGGCTACTCTCTTTTTTTAGTTTTTACTTTTTATTTCAAAAACTGCTATTAGCATTATCCATCCAATTATTAAAAAGCGCATGGTGCCATTTCCGATTAATTCTCGAACCATCTCGAAATTACTCGAAACAATTTGAAACTATTGTTGTCGGGAAACACATGTTCGTGATTGGATGAAGTTTTCATTTTTTTGCCGCTTGAAAAAAGTCTGCAAACATCAGGTTTTTGAGAAATGTAAGGTTATCTAAATAATATATATTCAATAATAATAAATGTAAGAAAGGTGTCCAGAATTTTGATATAAAAGAGGAATTAGTAGATTTTTGTAGATTTCAAAAATGAAAAAGCTTTTTAAGATTTTTAAAAGGTTTCAATATAATACAAAAATCACTTAAAATTCCTGGGAAAATGTGAACTGATTTTTTATTTTGAAAATAAATTTTAAGAGAAAATTGACAAAGATTTCAGAAGATTTTAAATATTTTTCTAAAATTTCGAAAAAGAATGGGAAAGATTTTCAAGCAAAATCTTTTAATTAGCAATATTACAAAAATTTATTTTAAAAAATGCGAGTATAAGACATTTCGAAATTTTAAAAAAATTCACAATTTAAATGTTGAAAATATTTCAAAAGTTTTGAAAAATGTACATTTTTGAATATTTGGAAAAAATGTTGTAGCTTCTTAAGGATTTTTGAAAGGATTCACGATAATAAAAAAATTTTCTGAGAATTCATGGGAAAAATTGAACTGATTTTTTATTTTGAAAAATTAATTTTAAGAGATTATTTAAAATTATTTTAAAAGATGACAAAAGATTCTAAAAAGTTACAAAAAATTGATAAAATCTTTATGACAGATTCTCGAAAATTGTAAGGCAATTTTTTGTAATTTTTCAGAATTTTAAGAAATTTTTGGGAAGAATTCGAATAATTTTAAAAGATATTTAGAAGGTTTGAAAGTTTTGGAAATAGTTAAAAAAATAATTTAAAATTTGAAAATATTTCAAAAAATTGTAAACAAAATATACATTTTCGGAGATTTCAAAACAGAATTTGAAGCTTTTTAAGAAGTTTAAAAGGCTTAAAGAAAATAAAAATAAACTTTCCTAAAATTCCTGAGAAAATCTAAACTGATTTTTTTATTTTGAAAATAAATTTTAAGAGAAAATTAACAAAGATTTCAAAAGATGTCAAATTATTTTCTAGAATTTCGAAAAAGAATGGGAAAGATTTTCAAGCAAAATCTTCCATTAGCAAGATTGCAAAATTTTATACAAAATTTTAAGAAAAAAAAATACTAAAAGATTTCACGATAATAAAAAATATTTCTTATAATTCATGGGATAATTTAAACTGTTTTTTTATTTTGAAAAAGTAATTTTAAGATAATATTTTTAAACAAATTTTAACATTTCAAAAGATTTCCAAAATATTGTCCAAACAGAATCTGGAAGATTTAAAGGCAAGTTTTTTAATTTTTCAGAATTTCAAAAAAATTTGGGAAGAATCTTAAAAGATATTTAGAAGGTTCAAAAATTTTGAAAATGGTTTAAAAAAATCATTTTAATTTTGAAAAGATTTCCAAACATTTTAAACAAAATGTAAATTTTGAAAGATTTCGAAACAAATTTCGAGGCTTTTTAAGAAGTTTGAGAGGTTTCAAGAAAATAAAAAAATTTCTTGAGATTCCTGGGGATATTTTTAATTACTTTTTATTTTGAAAAATTAATTTTTAAAGAAATTTTGAAAAAGTTTCAAAATATTTCTACAAATTTCGAAAATATCTGGAAGATTTAACGGCAATTTTTTTAATTTTGAAAGATCTTTCAAAATTTTAGGTATTAGTTCGAGTCAGTTTAAGAGATATTTATCTTCCAAACTTCTAAAAGTCCTAAATATCTTTCAAACTGACTCAAATTTTTCCTAACATTCTTGAAAATCCTGGAAAATTACAAATTAGACTTTTTCGACATATCTGAAAACTTCAAAAAAAATTTGAATTTTCTCAAGAATCTTAGCAAAATTATGTATTTATTTAACTTTGAAAAAAAATAAACAAACAAACTTACAAAATAAATGTTTGTTCGAGATTTTTATTTTGTATTTTAAGCTATTCATCCCCCATAAATAATAATTTGAGTGAATTTTTTTCTTTTGTGACTGAGAAATCTTTTTTAAGATAAAATTTGAACTAATTTAGTTGCACTTTTTTTTGATTGAAAATTAATCTGTTTTTATTGAGGATTCCACTATTATTAAAAAGCGCATGGCGCTATTTTCGATTAATTCTCGAATCTAGTCGAAACAATTTGAAACTATTGTTGTCGGGAAACCCGTGTTCGTGATTGGGTGAAGCTTTCGTTCCTTTTTCCTGTCTAAAATAAAAAGTCTGCAAACTTCAGGTTAAAGAGAGTTTATTGAAAAAGGAATTGCATATTCTCTTAACCATATAAAAGGTCCACTTTCAAAAAATACTTATCAATTTGTGACGTTGACATAGCTGCGAAAAATATGCTTTTTATAAACTCGATTAAAATTAAAACCCACACTTTCAATATTTAAACAAACCTATAAAGCTTATACACTATACTTTGTTAAAAATCAAATATTCTAAAATATTAGCGATGAAATTTTTAAAATTTTTATAGATTTTTAAAACGTAGAAAGTTTCAGCTCAAAAATTTTTGATAATAATTTTCAGAGGCTAAAGAGATTTTTTTTAGTTATAATTAAGCAGATAATCTAAAAAAAAAAAGACTTTTTTCTCTACTATTTCAATTGAAATATCTGCAAATAATGGGAAGTTTCCTTGAAACTTTTAAAATAGAAAGGTTTTAGACTTATTTTAATGTTTAAGCAAAGATTCAGATTACTGGATAAACTATTTCAAATGTTTCAAAAGGAATAATTCTTCAACTAAAATGGATATGAATGTTAAACCAAAAAGATGAACTTTTAAGAAAGGAATGTAATTTTCAACCAGGTAGTTTTATTTTTAACCTAAAAGATGAATTTTCAACTAAAATGATGAATATTTAACTGGAATACTTGAATTTTCAATCAAAAAGTTGAATTTTCAACCAAAGATGGAATAGTTAAATTTTCAATTTAAAACAATTAAATTTCAACCAAAAATCAAACGAATCTTCAAGAAAAGAGTTACATTTTCAACCAAAGAGATGAACTTTTAACAAAGGAGTTTAACTTTCAACAAAGTAGTTTTGTTTTTAACCAAAAAGATGACTTCTCAATTAAAATGATAAATATTTAACTAGAATAGTTGAATCTTCAAACAAGAAGATTAATGTTCTACGAAAAAACCGACTTTTCAATAAAAAACATAAATTTTCAACGAAACAGTAGAATTTTCAAATTAAAAAAAAAATTTTTTTTTAATCAAATAGTTTATTTTTTAACTAATTAAAATAATAAAACTTTTCTTGAATAAGATTTAAGAAAATAAATTTTTAATAAAAAAATGAATTTTCAACCAAAAAGATTATTTTTCTACCAAAAAAGATTGATTTTTAACAAAATGTATAAATTTTCAACCAAATTTTGAATTTTTGAAGGAATTGCTAACCTAGTACTTACATTTTCAACCAAAGAAATTAATTATCATCCTAAAAGGTAAACTAGTCAGTCACCAAGTATATTATTAATATTCTACCACAAAAGACAACGTTTTTTAAAACAAAAGACGGAAGTTTCCAAACAAATAGCTGCATTTTCAAATGAAGATAAATGTTAAACCAAACATGTTATAGTTAAATTGTCAGTTTGAAAAATTCATTTTCAACAACAAAAAAAACATTTTTCAACAAAATAGTTAAATTTTCAACCAAACAGATAAATTTTCAACTAAGAAGATTAAGCGTCTATCAAAAAAGATAAATTTTCGACATAAAATTGAATAGTTAAATTTACAGTTGAAAACATTAATTTTTAATTAAAAAAATTGTAATCAAAGAAATGAATTTGCAACCAAAAAGCTGAATTAGGCACCAAGAAGATTAATATTCTACGATAAAAGACAAAGTTTCAACAAAATACAGAAATTTTAAACCAAGCAGTTGCATTTTTAACAGAAGAAGATGAATGTTAAACCAAACATGGAATAGTTAAATTTTCAGTTAAAAAATTTATTAAAAAAAAAACAATTGTCAGTAAAATAGTTAACTATTATATATATTAAATATTATATTATAATAAATATTACTATTACATAAATAAATATTTTAAATATACTTAAATAAATATTTTCAAATTTAAATTTTATTTCAGTACCGTTTTCCAAATTGTATTTCTTCGTTTATAATTATGTATATTATTTATTATCTATTTATTTTTTAAGTCCTATTCTTTAGAATGTAAATCCTTCCAATCATTCGACATATTTGTAACAATAGATATTTTCTATAACATAATTTATTTTTATAAATGTCTTGATTTTTCACTTATTTTAAAATGAAGCAGAATCAATTATTTTGTAGCTTGAAATCCTATATACAATTTATAATTTATTTAAATTAAACGTTAATTTCAATCATTTAAATGTCCATATAAAAAAATTCACTTGAAAGTTACTATTTTCATTGTTTACAATATTTGCATGTATGTCAATGTTAACAATTTCAAACTCACTTTGTAAAATTATTGTTGGTGCTCTGTGATAACTGTATTCGTATTTAATGATAAAAAATAATTTTTTCCTCATTTAGCATCAGTACTTATTAATTTATTGGATACGCGAGGTACTACAAAATATTTTCTTAAAATTTGGGACAAGGAATTCCTGTAAAGAATTATAATTTTGACTTTAGAACAGGGAATTTCGTAAAGAATAATAATTTTAAATTTAGAATAGGCAGTTTCTGCAAAGAATGAGAATTTAACTTGAAACTGGGAATTTTTGAAAACAAAAATTAATTCTGATTTAGAAGGTAATTCTTATACACAAGAATTATCTGATGCTCCAACTCAGAATTATAATTTTATATCCAAAATTGCCTGTTCCAAATCAGAAAACCTTTAAATCTTTTGAAATATTCATGACTTGTTTGAAAAATGCGACTAATCGCCTTTTTCCCGCGTTTGTCAGAATTTCGCTAAACTAAGTTTCAATTTTAATTACAATGAAAATTTTAATTTAAAACTTGAAAAAATGTTGCCATTTTAATTGAGAACATTAAAAATTGATTAATTTCTCATTCAAGATTTATACTTAGAAATTTTTTAATTAATAGCGTTTGAAATTGAACAATTCCCAATTTCGTGAATCCCTATTCAAAGTTTTATTTTTTTTTCAAATTGCAAGCCTTAACAGGTAGACATTTTTATATCAAAAACGTTTGAAATTGAATAATTACAAATTCAATTGCAGTATTCACACTCTTTCTCCTATTTCCGTTTTTTAAAGAATTTCTCTTTTTCCACCTGTTCTCAAGAAAATTCCCCTTTTTCTAGTTTTTTTGCATTAAAAACTCCAATTTTTGATTAAACATGCGACATTTTTGTTGAAAATTTAATTATTTTGTTGAAAATTTAATTATTTTGTTCAAAATGCAACTATTTTGTTAAAAAGTTATCGGTTTTGGTCGAAAATGTGACTGTTAAACATTCATCTTTTTGGATTGAAAATTCATGTTTCTTCTTTGAAAATTAACTTTTTTGTTGAAAATTTAACTGTATTATAAAAAATTAGTGTTTTTGGCATGAAAATTCAACTGTTTGGTTAAAACTCCATCTATTTTGTTGAAAATTTGTCTCTTAAGCATTAATTGTTTTTGGCATGAAAATTCAACTATTTGGATAAATAAATTCGACCACCTGATTGAAAATTCAATTATTTTGTCTTTTAGGATAGAAAATTTGTGCTTATGGTTTGAAAATTCTAAAAATTCTTAAAAATACCTTTTTTCTTCATAATTCAACTATTGTGTTGAAAACTTGTCTCTCTCGATTGAAAGTTCAACTATTTGGTTGTAAATGCAACTATTTTGTTGAAAATTAAGGTTTTTTTTTTAAATTCAATAATCTTTTTTTATTAAAAATTCGTCTCTTGAGAATTAATTTTTTTGTTTTGAGAATTCAACTATTTGGTTAAAAAATCATCTTTTTTGGTTGGAAATGATCTATTTAATTGAAAATTCAACTTTTCAGTCTGATAATTCAACTGTCTTCTAAAAAATTGTCTGTCTTCAAAATTCAACAATTTGCTTCCAAATTGCAACTGTTTTTGGTTGAGGTTTAACCTCTTTTATTTGAAAGTTCGATCATTATGTTGCAAAATTCGGTTATTTTGTTAAAATATTTTTTGGTCAAAAATTCAACTGTTTTGTTGAACATTCGTCTTTTTGGTTGAACATTCATCTTTCTTGGTTAAAAATAACATTTCGTTAAAAATTCAACTATTTTCTTAAAAATTCTACTGTTATGTTGAAAATTTAACTATTTAGTTGAAAATTCGGCTCTTTTCATTGAAAATTCAACTATTTGGTTGTAAATGCAACTATTTGATAAAAAATGAATGTATTTAAATTCAACTTACTGGTTGGAAATTCATCTTTTTTCGTTGAAAATTATCTTCTTTTTTAAATGCAACTTTTCAGGTTGATAATTCAACTGTCTTTTAAAAAAATGGTCTTTTCGGCCCAAAAATTCAACTATTTGGCTAAAATTTCAATTACTTTGATAAAAATTCATCTCTTTTTCTTGAAAGTTCGTCTTTGGGTTAAAAATGTAACTACTTTATAGAAAATGCAAAATATTCCGACTCGAAGTCTTAGCGTTTCATATTGAATTCAATATTTTGTCTATATTAACTTTATTTACAATAATTTATTTCCCTATTATTCCCCTATTTGTGTGCCAAATCGCCCTATTTCCCCTGTTTCCAGAACATTGTTAGCTGTGAAGTATGAATTATTCAAAAATGAATAATTCCATATTGAAATTATACAGTATCAAAATTAAAGCATTAATTTTTGAGTAATTTCGAGTTAAAAATGTTCAAAATTAATGTTCCTAAAGTTCAAAATTAATTTAAATTCTTAACATATCTCATTTGAAAATAATCCAAGTTGACAAGTTTGATAGTTCAGAAAGAAATATTTTAAACCCAGATTCTGAATCCTACAAATTGAATGACTATTGTTAAAAAATTGTTTAAACTTTAAAGTTTATTTTGATTGTGCAAAGAATATTTAAAAACCAATGAGAATTATGTAAGTACTCTATATTCCTAAACCTAAACAAATAAAGTTATTATTTTATTCGCAATCACCGTGTTATGACCCTGTAACGCCCCCTGAAAATTGAGTGTTACAAAGCCTGCTGAAATATTATTAGTTCCGAACGCCGCCACACACAAATATTAAGACTAATTCGTTTATCATTAAAATCGTTTGAAATCATTCAAATCTTTTGCACCCTTTTAAATTGACGGGGAAAACTTATCAAGTGACTGGGAGAAAACCGGGAATTTAAAATTATCCGCTGAATAAACCCTCTGTTTATCTTACAAGCAGAGGTCGCGAGATGTGCGTCGCTGATTCGACTGGGACTTCCCGGGGAAGCCCAGTCGAATCAGCGACGCACATCTTGACCTCTCCTTGTTAGTATTATTGAAAAAATATATATTACATAATGAAAATGGGTAAAACTGTAAGGATTTGAGTTTTACAACTTTTTGGCAGCGACCCATATTCAGTCAGGTCAGATTCCTACAAGTAATATGACTCTTTCCTAAACTTTTTTTGTAGAAATTATGTAGGTGCGTATAAATTTACTTCTTTAGGATACTAAGTTTATAGGATATCTGGAGGAATGCATCCTATATTCCTAATAGTCGGGGCAATTTCACCAGATTTCCAACCGTCCTTAAAAAAAATGTGTCTCTTCATTTTTCACGCAGTTATCCACTTTCTTAGACAGGCCTGTTTTTAATACTTCATTGTTAAATTGGTTCGTAAACTCACAAGAAAGTGAAGAAGATCGTAATTCGGTAACGGTAAGATGGAAGAGAGTAGCCACTTTTTAAATAGACAAATAATGATTAGAGACATCTGGTGGTGTGTAACGATAAGAATGTTCGTTTCAGTGGAGAAAACTGCCGGCGATGGAGAAGCAAGCATGGGAGGAGAAGGCGATCAAGATAAATGAGGAGACTGGTCTGATAAAGGCAGGTTCTGTGCAAGTTTCTGCTCAAGATCACGTATATGAATGCTGTTGGGACACCTGCGACTTCCAATTCGACGACATGACGGACTGTATCGATCACGCAATCGCCGAGCAGAGCGGTCACGTGCAATCAACCTTCGCTAATCCTGCCAGCGGTACGTCCAAAGTCAGAAGAATTTCCGATGCGGGCTTGAAAGACAAGTCGAACGAGGCTCGATCACTTCCTGTAGTTTCAGACGCGGAATTTCAATGCCAGTGGCGCGGTTGTGGAAGGACGAAAAAATCTGTGCCACCATTCCCGAGTGTGCAAAGGCTAGCGAGACACGTTAAGGAAGTTCACATTCTTAAATCCAATGGACGAATCATCCCACCTGGCGAACGAAGCAAGTACGTATATTTTTCTTTTTTACTTTTTTTTTTTAGCAATTTAGTTGTTTCTTATACCGTGGAAAGAAATGTTGCGGTATAAATATTCTCATCTTCAGTGCCGAGGGTTCAACAACTCGTCCGAAAAGGGGCTTCACGTTAACAAGGAGAATTCGCGAGATGTGCGTCGCCGATTCGACTGGGGCGACGCACATCTCGCGACCTCTCCTTGTAAGAACTTGTATTTCTTGCTGCTCAGCACATATCCACAAGTTGCATGAGAATATGCTCGAGAATATGCTCGACCTTTATTTATGTGCTTTGAGAATTTAATGAGCATTTTGAATTAGGATTTAAAAAATCATATTTTCTATCTTTATAATAAATAATTACAGTTACAATTAAATAATTACAGGGTGGCGACTTGACCGGGAAAGACCGGGAAATGACCGGGAAAAAACCGGGAAATGTCCGGGAATTTAATTTAAAAACCGGGAATTTACTTCTGATCATAGCAAAATTCAAGAAATATAATTTCACTTGGAACAGGGAATGTTTCACATGGAATGGGAATTTTTTAAAGGAATTATAATTCGGATTGAGAAAAAAGGAATTTTAAAAAATCCCTCTTTCAAGTCAGAATTCGTCACAATTTGAAAGTTCCCTCTTCTAAATTTTAGGTAATAAAAGTACTTCAGGCAGTTTTCAGAGTAGAAGTAGAATTTCAAAGAAGAAATATTTCTGAATTATAATAGAATTTTTTTTTACATTGTTCGTTGCGAATTAATCGTTTTTTAGTTAGATATTCAACTACTGGGTTAAAAGTTAAACTTTTGTTAAAAATTAATTTATCTTTTTTTGATGAAAATTTAACTATTTGGTTGAAAATTGATATTTTTCATTTAATAATTAAACTATTTGTTTGAAAATGTATGTACTTTGTGGAAAATTGATCTATTTTTGTAGACAATTAAACTTTATGGTTGACAATTCATCTTTTTGGCATAAAATTAAACTATTCCAGTTAAAGATTCATCATTTCAGTTGAAGATTCATCATTTTATTTGAAAATTCACCAGTTTGGTTGAAAATTAATTTCTTTAAACGAAAATTTAACTGTTCCATTCTGAGTTGAAAATTAAAATTTTCAAGTTCGGAATTCCACAATTTGGATAGAAATTTGTCTTTTTAATTGAAAATTTAACTATTCCGATAAAAATTCATGTATTTTGTTAAAAAATCGATTTTTTTTTTGGTAAAAAATTATCTTATTTTTCTTTGAAAGTTAATCTTCTTGTTTAAAAATTCTTCTTTTCGGTTAAAAATTCAAGTATTCCAGTCAAATATTTATTATTTTAGTTGAAAATTCATCTTTTAGGTTTGAAATAAAATTATTTGGTTGAAAGTTAAGCTCTTTTGTTAAAAATTAATTTTTTTTTTAGTTGAAAATCCATCGTTTTAATTAAAAATTCATTTCTTTGGTTGAAAAATGAGCTGCTTGATTGAAAATTTGTTTTTTCTTTGGATGTTTTTTGGTTGAAAATTATTTTTTTTTTTCAACTGAAAATGTAACTATTAATCCAGTTGAATATTTCATCATTTTTGACTAAAAATTTGATTATTCAATTTTTGATTGAAAAATTATCTTTGTTAGTTGAAAATTCGTCTTTTTTGGTAGAAATTAATCTTCGTGGTTGAAAATTAATCTTTTTGGTCAAAAATTCAATTATTCTAGTTAATGTTTCATCATTTCAGTTAAAAATTCATCTTTCTGGTTTGAAATTCAACTATTGCAGTTAAATATTTACAATTTTATTTGAAAATTCATCACTTTGTTTGAAAATGTAACTATTATTTTGAAAGTTAGTTTTTGTTGTTAAAAGTTAGTTTTTTTTTTGTTGAAACTAATTTTTTTAACTGAAAATTTAACTTATTCCAATTGAAAATTCCATAGCGGTTGTTGAAAATTCATCTGTTTGGTTAAACATTAATTTTTTTAACTTGCAATTTAATTATTAAAGTTTTGGTTGACAATTTATCTTTTTTTAGTAAAAATTAATTTTTTGGTTTGAAAATTGAACTATTTCAGTTAAAGATTCATTGTTTTAGTTGAAAACTCTTATGTTTGGTTTACAAATAATTTTTTAAACTAAAAATGTTACTATTCCATTTTCGATTGAAAATTATTATTTTTTCAGTTCAAAATTGAACTATTTGGTTGAAAATTTGTCTTCTTTTATTAAAACTTCAAACCTTTCTTTAAAAGTTAATGTATTTGGTTGAAAAATTGTATTTTTGGGTAGAAAAGTAATCTTTTTATTTAAAATGTAATCTTCTTTAAAAATTCGTCTTTTTGGTTGAAAATTCGAGTGTTCCAGTTAAATATTCATCATTTTAGTTGAAAATTTATCTTTTTGGTTTAAAATTTAACTATTCCAGATAAAGATTCATAATTTGATTTGAAAATGCATCACTTTGGTTGAAAATCCGTTTTTTTTTGTTGAAAATTAATTTTTTGAACTGAAAGTTTAACTATTCCATTTTTTTGTAAAAAATTGATCTTTTTTAGTGGAAAATTTAAGTATTTTTTCAAAATTCATTTATTTTGCAACGTTTTGCTCTGTTGTGTTAAAAGATGTTTAGAACGAACGTCGTGAATTAAAATAAATGTTTGCGTTTTGCGGCAAATATAAATATGTTACTTTGAGTTAACCGGAAAAAATGAAAAACTTGACCGGGGAAACCCGGGAAATGACCGGGAATTTGAAATCGTCCGCCGAATCGCCACCCTGTAATTACATTGTTTAAATTTCGCGGCAAAATGTATCGCTTCAAATTGGAAAGGGTGCTAAATTTAAATGATAAAAGAAGTCAAAGTCCCAATTTCTGAATTCTTCTATAGGTATAAAATCAACCATACACTGCCGTACACCTAGAAAATTAATAATGTTAATGCAAAATAAATTTTGTTTCTAAGTATATTTAAAACACTTTTTAGTTGTGGTTTCAAGTCAAAAAGATAAATTTTCAAACAAGGAAATGAATTTTCAACTAAAATGAATCTTCAAGCAAAAATTTGAATTTTTAACCAAATAGTTGAGTTTTCAACCCAAAAAATTAATTTTCTACACAAAAAGACTCATTTTCAACAAAGTACATGAATTTTCATCTAAAAAAATCAATTTTCAACCAAAATTAGAATAGTTAAAATGTCAGAAAAATGAATGTTCAACAAAAAAAAAACGAATTTTCAACAATATATATTTTTTTCAACAAAAAAAAAAGATTTTTTAACCAAAAATAGGAGAATTAAATTTTCAGTTACGGCAATAAAATGTCAACCAAAAGACTGAATTCTCAACAAAATAATTCAATTTAAACTAAAAAAAAAAAAAAAAAAATGTACAAACCAAAAATATAATGTTTCAATTTGCAGTTAGAAAAGTAAATGGAAACAACAGTTTTCAGCCAAATTAATTAATTTTCAACTAAAAATATAAATTTTCAAGCAAAAATCGAATAGTTATATCTTCAGTTAAAAAAAAAATTAATTTTCAACTAAAAAGGAAAGAATTTTTAACCGAAAATATTAAATTTTGACCAAATAGTGGGTTTTTCAATCCAAAAGATGAATTTTCTGTCAAAAAAAGGAATTTTCAACTAAATAGTTTTTTTTTCAATGAAAGAAATTTTAAAAGTTTTTAAAGTTGAAGTGAATTTTCAACTAAAAAGATGAATCTTCAACTAAAAAAATGTAATTTTAAACCAAATACATTAATTTTAAACTAAAAAGATAAATTTTTCACCAAAAATAAAGTAGGATAATTTTCAGTTGGTAAAATAAATTTTCAACCAAAAAACAAACGAATTTTCAACAAAACAGTTGAATTTTCAATCAAAGAAATGAATCTTTAATCAAAAAGATGAAATTTCAACTAATGAGAGTATTCTTTTAAATTTTACTTAAATTTTTAATTTAAATTCTTTTAAATTCTTTTTCTTTTTATCTTTTACACAATTTTCACCGAAAACAGATGAATTTTCAACAAAAAATAGAACAGTTACATTTTCAGTAAATAATTAATTTTCAATAAAATTAAAGTAAATTTTCAACGAAATAGTATAATTTTCAACCAAGAAGATTAAATTTCTATCAAAAAATATAAATTTTCGACAAAAAATGGAGCAGTTACATTTCCAGTTAAAAAAATTAATTCTAAATAATAAAAAACTCATTTTCAACCAAAAAGATGAATTTTCTACCAAAATAGATGAATTTTCAAAGTACATGAATTTTCAACTAACATAAATATTTGAATTTTGAAAGGAATTTCCATCCAAAAAGATGAATTAGTCACCATGAAGATTAAAGATTCTCCTACAAAATTCGAATTTTTAATCAATTTTAAACCAAAAAACAAACGAATTTTGAACAAAACAGTTGAATTTTCAACCAAAAAGACGAAAAATCAACTAATTAGAGTACTCTTCTACCAAAAAGACGGATTTTCAACAAATAGTTGAGTTTTACTGTAAAACAGATAAATTTTCAACTAAAAATGGTTTGTTAAAAAATCATTTTTTTGTTGTTGAAAATTATTCTTGTTTGTTGAAATTTCAACTTTTCGGTTGAGAATTCAACTACCGTATTAAAAACTCGTCTTTCTTGATTGACAATAATCTTTTTTGTTAAAAATTCAACTTTTCCGATTTAAAAACATTTTTGATGAAAATTCAACTGTCTTCTAGAAAATTTCTCTTTTTGTCTTGAAAATTCAAATATTTGATTAAATTTTAATCTTTTCTGTTTGAAAATGCGACCATTTTGTTAAAAATGTAATTATTTTTGGAAATTTTAACTATTTTGTTAAAGTCATAATTTTTGTTCGGCAATTCAACTATGTTGTTAAAAATTCACCCTTTTGAATTGAAAATTCATCTTTTATGGTAGAAAAGTCATCCTTCTTGGTTTAAAATGTATTTTTCTTGTTTGAAAAGTAACTTTCTTGTTAAAGTGTTAACTGTCTTCGTAAAAAATCGTCTTTTTGGCTTGAAAATTTTGCAATTTCGTTAAATTTTCAACTATTTTTTTGGAAAACTCGTCTCTTTGACTGGCAAGTTCATCTTGTTTCTTGTTAATGCAACTGTTTGGTTGAAAATTAATTTTTGTTAAAAATTCGTACTTTTGTGTTGAAAATTCGTCTCTTTGGGTAGATAACCTTTTTTTGGTTGGAAATTCAACTATTTTGTTGAAAATGCAATATTTTTCGGCTTGAAATCTTAGGAATTTAAAATGTTCAGTATTGAATTAAATATGTTATCTACATTAATTTTATTGATAAGAATTTATAAACGTAAAATCCGCCTTTAGCCAACGGCTACATTACTTTCGGGGCGGGGGGAGGTCAAAAAATCTCAAAATCGGTAACTTAGTTTATGGATGGCCCATAACTGGAAAAATTTTCCGTGTGGAGATACCAACGGACGAGTTATGAACCTCTCTCTCAATGCGAGTGCTTTGAAAATTGATTATATGTTGGTTTTTTGTTTCTTTCAGAAATTTTGTTGCGTCGTCGAAAGGAATTGCCGCGTTACCTCCGATGGAAACCGGTGAGTTACGCGGCGTAAACCATAAATTACGCTTACCCAAAGGTGCGCATATGTATTTTCGGTAACACTAAATCTTTTATTGGCATGCGTTTTCTACAAAATTATTTTTCTCAAATTTGGGAAGTGAGTATTAAGTTTCCGTACTTATCATATGAGCCATTTCTTTTTCCCGTTTTCTCCTCAGTAATAAATACGTTTTGCTGAAACTGACCTCATAAGATTTGTACTTTCCTAAAAAAAAAAAAAAAAACAGCTGTTCGCAGACGTCTGTTTTAATCTACTTTGTCATTTTTCAAATGTTTCAACGAAAAATATTTATTATTCTGAAGAAAAGTCCAGATAAACTGATATGGCGCAAATGATAAGTACCTATCACTTGCCCTTAACTGATATCTTTTATGGTTTTGTAAATGATAATTTGTAGACAATGGGTTCGACTTTGGTATTTCAAAGTTTCATTATGAACTTCAATTTACAATAACGAAAAACAGGCCTCACAGACCGGTCCCGATATCCCCTATTGTACCCTATATTCAGTTAAGGTCCCTAAAATACCTTATTTTTAAGATTTGGTGCCTATGGTACCCTATTTGCAGCCCATAATTGGAATTAAAACAAAATTATTATGTGATCAGGGTGGCTGCTGGACCGGAAACCGGGAAATGACCATGAATTTATTCTTTGACCGGGAATTTTATAAATTTTTAGAAGAAAAATCTATCCAATCACTTGAAATATCACAAATTTCATATTTCATGGTATATAATGCAATTTAAAATAAGTTTTATTTTACCCTTTTATTTAAATTTTAAGTTCAGTTGTTAACTTTTTCAATTATGAAATAATTCCGTTCACAATGTGTAATTCTAAAATCTTTCATCAAAATTTTCCATTTTAGGTCATTATTTGTATGGGAACATTTTCAATTAGAAGAATTTTAAAATGCAGCTTTGAAGACTTAAATAGTAAAATATGAATAGTGTTTGAAATTGCAATGTGTTGAAAAAAAAAGGTTTTCAGTTGATCAACCGTAAATATAAATTAATTATTGATTTTTAAAATTGACCTGTAGTTCGAGTATTTGAAATTAAACAATAATTTATTGATTTTATAGAAAGATTCTGAATCTGTTCAAAATTAAACAATTAACAGATTTAAACGTCCGATTGAAACTTTGTAAACGGTGTTTAATTTTAAAATAATTTAAAATTAATAGATTCAGATTCAAACGCTATTATTAATTTTCAAACCCTATACAAATGTTGTTTCAGTGAAAAATATTCCATTTTTAACCCATTCAATTTGAAAATTTGTAATTAAGAAAAAGAGCAATTTTTCAATAGTTAGCAATGTTTGACTGTTTATTTAAAATGAGCAATTATAAATGAAATATTTAAAACTAAACGATTTTAAAAGTGAATTGTTTAAAACAGAAAGTCTTGAATCGTCCAAATTTCAGAGAGCTAAACTTAAACTTTGAACGTTGCAATGTTAACTATAATTGTTCTATTTTAAAAACTTTTTTTCTTCATACCTCGGTCGAAAGTACGTACTTTCGTCCCTAATATCAGAGACGAAAGGTCAACATTTACTCCCTGTGGGAAGTACACGCGCGCCCTCTATAACGGCGGGAGGAAAGAATTTCTCATTAACATTTACTCCCTGTGGAAAGTACACGCGTGCCCTCTATAACGGCGGGAGGAAAGAATTTCTCATGTGTATTATACTAATTGTTAACCTCTGTCATTGCTGTTGTTACCTCTAACCTTAGAAGTAGCTGTTTTGTCGTCAATTAATTGAATATTAATTCAAAAACCCAGCAAAAATGAATAATGTAAATTTTATAATAAATATAATATAATGTTTAGACTAGTGAAATACAGACATCTTTAACAAAGTGGAATTAATTTATTTTAGAAAAATATTATTAAACTTGACTCTTCGAATGTATTGGATGCCTGCCCCCCCCCCCCCACGACCAGCAGCACTCGCTTCGCTCGTGCCACAAATGTCGGGGGCAGGCATCAATAACATGCTTATCAACATTTAAAGTCAAAAAAAGTAAAATTAATAACGTACTTTCGACCGGCTATGAAGAAAAATCGTATACACTACGCGGGCCGAAAGTTGAAATCTCGGTCCTGCGCGTCATGTAATATACTATATTTGTTAATGAAATTGTTTAATTTTGATGTATATAATAGTTAAGCAATTATTGATTTAGAAAAAATTCGAGTATCTTGAGATATTTACAAATTTGGAAAAGACTCAAACTTAATTAAAAACTTGAAAAGCTTTCAAAAGATTTAAAACAATATATAGATTTTTGAAAATTTCGAATTAACATTGTCAAGCTTTTTAAGGTTTTTGAAGCGTTAAATAAATAAAAAAAATGTCTTAAGTTTCCTGTGAAAATTTTTAATGATTAATTTTTTTGTTTGAAACATTATTTTTAAAAGAATATTTAAAAAAATATAAAAATAAATTTTAGCGAATAAATAACAATTGAACAATTATTACTTTAGAAGAAATTTAAGTAAGTTCAAGAGATATTTAGAAGTTTTGATAAGATTAAAAAATAATTGAAATTTTTAAAGATTTCGAACACAAAATTTAGAAGATGTTTAAACATTTTAAGAAAATTCAAAAGAATGAAAAAAATGTATTAAGATTTCTAGGAAAATTAAAATGATTTTTTATTTTTAAAAATTAGTTTTAAGAGAATATTTACATAAAACAGTTTAAAAAGATTCTCAAAATTGTAAAAAAAAATCTGGAAAATTAAAAAAATTTTAAAGCAATTTTTTTAATTTTGCAGGATTTATTAAAAGTTTCAAGAAAAATTCGAATCATTTTAAAAGATATTTAGAATTTTTGAACAAATTTCAAAAATAATTTTAAAATTGTCAAGATTCCAAAAAGTGTAAAATAAAATTTAGATTTTTGAAGTTTTTGAAATAAAATTTTGAAGCCATTTTAAGGATTTTAAAAGGTTTCAAGATATGTGATACAACAATTTTCTAAAGATTCCTGAGAAAATTTAAAGTAATTTTTTATTTTTTAAAAATTGTTAAGAGAATATTTAAAAATATTTCAACACAAATGTTAATGTACAAATAACAATTAAAAAGTGATTAATTCCTTGCGACTCAAAATTAAAATAATTTAACTTCTAATTGAAAAAGTGTTTAATTTAAAAAATATTTGTAGTCTTTCAATTTTTAATGTTTCTAAGCTAAATTTTCGTAACATGATATAATTTTTTAAATTTAGTAATTTGTTGATTCATTCATCAATTTGAAGCGTTTAGAATTATAGCGTGGATTTATATTTTTTTGAATCTTTGAACTGTACGATTTATAAAAGTTGAAAATTCCTAATTTTGCAGTCTAGTGGCATTTAATTTTAAAATTGATCAATTAAAAAGTGTTCAAAGCTTCCATTTTATGTGTAAATTATTGAGCGTTTGAATTAACAAATTTTTAAGTTTTCATTTTTAAGATTGTAAATTCAAAAGAGTTCAACTTTGAATGTTTTAATTTGAAGTTCAGTTTTGACTCAAAATTTCAATGACCGTGAAAATTTTTTGTGAACCTATCGTAGTTTCCAAGAGTCGGGGATTTTGAGAAAAATAGCATACTTCAGGGAATTTCTGTAAGAAGTAACTACAAAATAACCAGGGCTGCCACACAGGCACTATTAGTCACTTTTTTCTCAGATCACTTTTTAGTCACTTTTTTAAAATGAAAAGATCACATTAGTCACTTTTCTTTCAATAAATAACTCGGGGGTAATCACTATTCAATTTGGGTTTATACCTATTTTTAAAATATCTTGAATTCTTTTGAAATATTTCGGGGTATTTTTAAAGATTCCGAGAATTTTTTAATAGATTTCAATAATTTTAAGGGATTTTTAAGATTTTAGGGTATTTTTTATTAATTTCATTAATTTGAAGGAATTTCAACAGAATTTTCTAGAATTTCGGAAGATATGGAACGATTTCAGAGGACCTAAAAGTTTTTAAGATATTATAAAGATTCCATAAAGTTTTATAAGATTTCCTTGGATGTCAATGATTTTAACGGAGTTTAAAAGCAATCAAGATATTTTAATAAATTTTCCAGGATTTCAAGAAGTATCCTCAAATTTCATGTAATTTTACGGGATTTTATATTATTTTATTAATGGATTTCAAAGAATTTATTCACAAGAAGTGAGCTATTCCGTAGGGTTTCAAAGATTTAGAGATTTTTAAAATATTTTTTTTAATTAATTTGGAATTTGCCCTGAATTCTTTCAAATTCTTCTAAATTCATTCAACTCTACTCAATTAATGGATTTTTAAAAAGTTTTGTTTAATTCTTCTTAGATTATTTCAAAATCACCTTAAATTCTTAGGCATTTCATGAAATTCTTTTTAATTCTCTTTAATTTTTCTAAACTCATTTCAAACTTACCGAATTCAATGAATTTTTTCATATTTTGGAATTGTTTTGTATTCACTTTATTGTGTTTTAAATTCAGTTTGATTTTTTTATGTATTTCGTCGATTTCTTCTCGTTTCTCTTAAATTCCTCTAAAATCACTCAAATTTTACTGAAATCAATGGAATTTTTTTGATCTTTAACATTTTTTCCAATTCGTTTAAATTCTTTTGAATTTAACTTGAATTGTTTTGAAGTCTTACAAATTTATCCTGAATTTTTACCCTTTGAGCGCGAAAAAAGTACCCTATGAATGTGACAAAAAGTACCCTTTGTTCCCTATATTTTATCCCATAGGGACTGTTGTGAGGCCTGGAACAGAATAATGCACGATTTTATTAAGTAGTTCAATTTTTTATTTGTACAGTTGTTTTTTAAAGAAGTATTGATAGAATACTGCCATGCAAATAGAAGAGGGCGTATTTGCAGTTTCAAGAAGTCACCTTTTACATAAGAACCATCCATAATTTGGGAACGTTCGCATATAACAGGGCTCACTACTTTCAGCAGGTGTCGACTGCCATGACAAGTGTTTGACTGCAATGACAAGTGTTTGACTGCCAGAAAGTTTTTCTGTCATTTTTTTCTTCGGTTTCCAAGAATCCTCGTTACGGCTCAGAAGAGCCTGAATTTTTTGTACTCGAATTCACAATATATTTCGTTTTTTCATTTCCAATTTTAATTTACTGTGAAGGATTAGGGACCAGTCGAAGGAAAAGTTCGACGAAAATTTACCGGGGCCTATTTGACCTAGTCTGTTGACTGCAACTGGCAGTTATGGCAGTCAATGACTGCCTTCTGGTGAGCCCTAGTATATGTCGTCACGCAAGTTTCATAGATTTTAGACACCCTCCTTCTACTTATCACGCATTTGTTCCATTGAAAGTCACACATTCAGAAAACATACCCCTACTTGCTTAAAGCGTGACGTCATATGTGAACGGTCTCTTTACGTAATGGTCATTTTTGAAATTTTATACCCCTTCCACCAGCAGCTTTTCGTAATAGACGCTAATAGAGGTACTGATTTTTTTTTATATTGTTTATAAACCTAACCGGAAAAAGGCCTTTATGAATTTTATTTTATATTGAAAAAAGTGAGAAATAACTCGTTTGAACTGCAGATACGCCTCTTTGATTTGCACGGAAAAATGCTTGTAATAAATAAAAAATATATGTTTGGCTAGGAAAAAATTGCAACACGCGCATTTGCTTTGGGAATTGTTCCATCCTTCAAATAAAGTCCGGCATTCGGCCATACTGGAATCTGCCTTTTTACTGTCTTAGGCACCGTACTTAAATTACGTAACAACAATTTTCAAAAAAGTCAGGGAATTTTATTGGCCAGGGAAGTCAGGGATTTAGAAAAAAAAAATCTTACAAAAGACAGGGAATTTCTATAACTTTAAATAACTGACAACCAGAATAAATTTAAAAAAATTTCAATTTTCATTTGAAATTTTTTTATTCCGTTGATAAAAGATTCTTGGTTAAAGATGTTAAAACTTTAAGGTTCTGGTCTTTAAATAATAATGGGCAGGAGAAATGAAAAATTGGTCAGGGAAAAATTAGGGAATTTTTAAAATGAAGTTTAACGGTAACCCTGATATAATATTCTTGTTAGTAATTTATTTGCCTTGTATTTATATTTAAATTTATTTTTTTTTTGCAGTTGCTTCCACCTGAAGCTTTTTTTTTAATTATAAATTTTATTATTTGTTTGAAAGTTCAAAAATTTTGTTAAAAAGTCATCCTTTTTGGTTGAAAATTCAACTGTTTTGTTGACAATTTGTCTTTTTGGGTTGAAAATGCAAGTATCTTCGTAGATAATTCACTTCTTATTTGAAGGGTAGCAGTATAGAACTAGATAAACAAAATTTTTTACATTCTCATTCTAATGAGAAGGTATTGGTTTTATGTAAAATTTGACATAGTCGGTTTTCATCAAATCTCCACGTTTTGAGACCCCCTGAGCCAGAAAAAACGGTTTTTACCAAGGTGTCTGTCTGTAGTCTGTCTGTCTGTCTGTCTGTCAGTCAGTCTGTCTGTCTGTCTGTAGCCACGATAACTTTCGAAAAAATGATCAGATTTGATTGAGCTTTGGCACACTTTTTTATGGCCGAAAAATAGAGAACGAGTTCGTTAACCAGCTATTTTGGATGAAAATCCAAAAAGTGAGCACATTTTGAAAATTTTTGAGACCACTTTTTTGGAAGATTTGAAAATTCTATGTACGGTTATTAGTAGTACGCAAAATGACGAACAAAATATTCTCATGACTTTTTGTGATAAAAAAAAAATTACTGGAGTTATAGCATTTTCAAAATTCCAAAAAACAAACGAAAATGAACATTTTAAGCCGAAAAACGCACGATATGAAAAAAAGTCAAGAGGAGAAAAACGTTGATTCCTGAACACCCTATAATATTTTCATAACAACTTTTTGAATTTTTTGAAAAATAAAAAATTCAAATTTTGATCGCACAAAAAATTAATGAAAAATCAAAAAAGCCATTTTGCTGTCAAACTATGCAAGATACCAGAAAAGATCATCTCACCAAAATTGTGCACCTAAAAAAGATCTACAAATTTCTTATCATTCACTTTTTGATATGACGCGTAGTTTTTGTTTTATTCGTAAAAAACAGCATTGATAATAGAAAAATCAAATTTTCAGACGAATATTAACAGCTACGAAAAAATGACCAAAACAAAATTTGTTCATCCAAGGAAGAGGTACAAATTTATTGTGACTCATGTTTCGATAGGATGCGTGGTTTTTGTTTTATTCGTGAAAATAACATTGACAGTAAAAAAAATCAAATTTTTGAAAAAACAATGCAAGGTACGAAAACATATAAATTAACAAAAATTGTGCATTCAAAAAAGACTTACAAACCCGTGATCAATTTTTGTGGTAAGAATATATTCAAAATGAAAAAATTAACTTTTTTGATAAACGGCACAAGCTAAAATAAAATGTTAACTAATAAAATTTGTCGCCTGAATTATGTCATTACTTTTCATTTGAAATCAAATACAAATTTAGTAATTTGTATATGAAGAACATATAACACGAAGCACAAAGTGCGCGCTGAGTGTATTTACCAAATCGCACGCCGTAAGTGCGCTCAAACTTTTTTGTTTCTATCATACGGTTCAAATGATTTTCAAATCAAATATCGAGCGCGAAGCGCGAGTGTCTGGATGAGAATGTGTTCCTTAAGGTCGATAGAACCTTGAGTAAATCAAGTTCCTTTTCAGTCTAAAATAAAAACAAATTTAACAATCACTTAATATGTAGAGGTTTTGATAATTTTATAATATTTGCAAAAAACTTTTTCTTTTCATCGAAGTCGAACACGAAGTTCAAAAATCTAGAGGAGCTTAGCGTAAAGCGCGATGCAAATACGCCCGAGCGCGTAGCGCGAGGTGAATACATAATCGAGCGCGAAGCGCGAGATAAATATATGATCGAGCGCGAAGCGCGAGATCCAACAGTCGCGCGCCCTAGGCGCGCTCAAACTTGCGAGCGAAGCGAGCCGCGCGCGAAGCGCGCCATGAGAATGTGCCCGCGAAGCGGGCAGATTTTCCGAAAATGGGTTTAAAGGATTTGTTCTAAGTCTATTTTTAATATGGTAAAATAAAAATATTGGTGATTCAAAACCAGATAGCTGACTCTGTACTTGTCTCCCATTTTCTTATTTTTTTTTAATATCCTAACCTCTTACCTTTTTTTTAAACCTTTTTCTGACCATATTTCTCTCCCTGAAAGTTTTTCAATACAATAAAATAATAAAACGCTGCTTTTCAAAAAGAAAAGACTCTTAAATAAAACTATTTGCCACTTTTTTCAGCGTCAAAGTATCAATAAAATTCCAACCTAAAATGTTTAATCTCCATTTTCTACAAAAAGTCACTTTTATAAGATTTTTTTTTTACTTAATTTTTTTGCGTGCAATCAGAAACGATATTTCTTAAAATTATTATCAATTATTTATAAATAAACTATATCTTCCGTCTCTTTTTAAATTTTTCAGCGAAAACTCGTATGTTATCTCGGGAGCGAGTTTTTATTATTTTTTAAAATTGAAAAATAGATTTTTAGTTGCTATCCAAAACGATTTTCAAAACCCATGAAATTTGAAGGTCCAAATTCTTGAATGATTGACTCGAAATCGGTTCGCTTTTTCTAATCAAACTCATCTTCTCTCAATTTAGCAACTCAACATCTCAGAAGTAGGTTTTTATTTTTTGTTTAAACTAAAAATTGCCCTTTTTATAGTTATTCGCAACTGAGCCTGTTCCATTTTTAGTTTCATGTAATTTTGAGATTGTAAACTTCGACATTCTGTTTCTAAAAACTGGATTTTTTTCAATCATACATTTTTGGTCTTAATTCAGAAACACTTCAGCTCGGGAGTAAAGTTTTATTTTTTCTTTAAATGTTGATTTCGGTTTTACAGAATGTTATTTCGCTCTTCTGAAAAATTCTGATTTTGTTGGTTATCTAGATCTGTACTGCAACCCTTCATTTAAAACTCGTATTATTTTTATGTTGAAAAGTCAAACTGAAATCTTTTTTGGGTGAAAATTCAAATTTTGTTGTTTAAAATTTGTCTGTTTGATTTAAAAATTCATCTGTTTTAGTAGAAATTGCATCTTTCTTGGATAAAAATGCAAATGTTTGGTTAAAAATTCTACAGTTGTGGTAATAAGTCTTCTTAGGTTGAAAATTCATGTATTTTTGTAGAAAATTTATTTTTTTGTTAAAAACTCATATTTTGATTTTGAAAAGTCAAGCTAAAATCTCTTTTGATTTAAAAATGCATCTGGTTTAGTATAAATTTAATCTTTCTGTGATAAAAACGCAATTGTTTGGTTAAAAATTGATGTTCTTTTCTTGAGGATTTAGCTATTTTGTTTGAAAACCTTGTAAAGAAATTATTTTGTTGTTGTTAGATTAATATTTTTAGTTGAAAATTCATCTCTTTGGTTGAAAGTTTAACTATTTTGTTGAAAATTAATTTTTTTGCTGAAAATTCATATTTTCTGGTTGAAAATTCAATTTTTGTGCAGAAAATTTGTCTTTTGGCTTGAAGATTCAACAATTTAAGTGAACTTTTTTTATGTCTGAAAAATAATTATTTGTTGAAAATAAAAAATCTTTTTGGTTTAAAAGTGCACTTAAAAAAAATGAAATTTCATCTTTTTTGGTTGAAATATCAACTATTAAGATCAACATGCCGGTATTTGAAATGGTAATGGTCAGGGAAAACCATAAATTACGTAAAGTAAGGGGGGGGGGTGGATAAACATATTTTGTTACGGTTTGTTATTGGGTGAGTACGGCCCCTCACTGATGAGAGAGAACAGAATGATAGCTGATTGATAGTTCCCCAAAAAACGGGTAGCGACATCTCCGCCGAGTTTACTAGATTTTGTGCAAAAAAATACTTCAGTTGCAATTTTTTCCAAGCTCTAACATTTTTCTCGTATTTTGACTAGAGTGACTAGACTAGTACAACAGTAGTAGCAGTATAGCTGTTTTTTGAAATTCGCTGAAGTGCTCAATTTTTATTTGTTTAAACTATAATTTTCTGTCCAAGATACCAAAAAACATCGAAATTATAGAAAAAAATCAGCTAATTATGCAAAGAGTTATTCTAACAAACGTAGAAATTTCAGTATTTTCGTAAATTATAAATATCTCCCGAAACACTGAAATTTTGCAATGTTCTTGGTCACATTTTGAAGATGAATTTTATGGAATTTTTCAGTTTTCAAAGAAAATTATGAAAATACAAAAATATATAATCATTAAGACAAAAACAATTTTAATCATTAGAAAGTATGTTTAAAAAAAATTATATGAAATGTTTTGCATCTCTGTTATTAGGAATGGCGGTCGACTATTTCGCCATCTAGTGCTAAAAATCAGAACTAAAAAGAATAGGTAGAATGTCAAAGATGCATTTTAATTTTTGCATAAAACTGTTTTTGCGATTGTTTTGTGGAGTTTAAATCAATTATTAAATTATAAAAATAAGTGTCTATTAAAAACAACTTGTTTTAGATGCAATTTCGATTTTATACAGTTAACAAAAACACACATTTCTTGTCAAAAATGATTTTCTCTCTCTCTCTCTCCCTCAAAAAAAAAAAAATAATAATAATAATAATTTTACCATGTCATGTAAGTTTCAAGATATCAGAATCAGACGCTTAAATGAACTCTTAATTAATGTGTGTAGTAATCCAGTTAATATTTCATATAGAAATTGATAAAAATATACTTTGAATTCACGTTCGCTTCGAAATAAATTCATTTAAGCTTATAATGTGTTGAAATTTACAATAAATAGTATATAACGATTGTTTTTTGTTGTTGTCGAAAACCATTTTAGTCAAGAAATGTGTTTTTCCCTGTCTATGGAAATTCCATCTGAAACACTTTGTCTTCAATCAAGACTTATTTTTATTATGCAATAATCATTTTTTAACTACAATAATATAAGAAGATAAGGAGAAGTAAACAAAATTATTTTTTGAAATCTTTTTAAGAATCTTAAAACGCTTCAAGAGGATAACCAAATTTTCCTCAAATGCTTCGAAAAATATTAATTGAAAAGTGAAAAATATTTCAAAACATCAAAAATGGTTTCCTAAAACTTCAAAACAGGATGGTGAAAATTGTCAAAAAAAGAATTTGGAAAATTTGAGAGCAAATGTTTAAATTTTGCAGGAATTAAAAAAAGATGAAAAATTTAAAAATCTATTTAGAAGTTTCCAAAAAAGTCAAAAATAATTTTAAATTTGAAGATTTTAAAAAATGAAAAAAATGTGTTTTTTTAATTTTCGAACAAAAAATGTAGAAGTTTTTTTAATATTTTGAAAGGTTTTAAAATAATAAAAATGTTTTTTAAGATTCCACGGAAAATTAAAAATTATTTTTTATTCTGAAAAAATTAATTTTCAAAGAATATTTCAAACAATTTTAAAAGATTTCCAAAATTTTCGAAAAAGAATCTGGAATTTTTATAGGCATTTTTTTTTTTAATTTCCAGGATTCAAAAAATTGGAATCATTTTCAAAAATATTCAGAAGTTCACAAAAAAATTCAAAAATAATTTTAATTTTGAAAAGGTTTGTAAAAATTTTAAACAAAACGTATATTTTTTAAGATTTCGAAATAATATTTTGTAAGATTCCTGGGAGAATGTAAAATTATTTTTTACTTTGAAAACTTAATGTCAAAAGAATATTTCAAAAGTTTTCAAAACGTTTCAAAATTGTCAAAAAAGAATCTGGAAAATTCCAAGGCAATTTTTTTTTATTTTGCACAGATTTTGCCAGATTTCGAACAAAAAAATTAGAAGCTTTTTCAGAATTTTGAACGGTTTCAAGAGGATAACAAAATTTATTGAAGATTCTTAGGAAAATTTAAAATGAATTTTTTTTTAAAACATTTATTTTAAGTATTAAGAGAATATTTAAAAAAAATTTTAAACATTTCAAACGATTTCCAAAATTGTTAAAAAATAATAGATTTTAAGTCAATTTTTTAATTTTGCAGCATTTTTTAAAAATGTTTCAAGATAATAGACAAGTTTTCTTAATGTTTTTTGGAAAGTTTTAGATAATTTTTTATTTTGAAAAATTAATTTTTAAAGAAAAGTTTACAAAACCTTCAACACATTTAAAAATAATAAAATTCCTGACAGTTTATAATATTACGAAATTTTTAAATTCCCGATTCTAAACAATTAAAAATTGTTTAGTAAAATAAAGAATATATTCATCAAATACAACTTTCTTTGATTCATTTTTTTATTATTCAACAGTTTTTGAATTATTTTTAGATTCAGAAATTTCATAATTAGGGAATTTTCCTGTGTTGGTAATTTTACAATGTTGACTATTTTTTAATGTTTTTAATTAAGTAATATGTTAGGAATTTTGGAAGAGATTAAACATATTTTAATACTTTGAAAGATTTCCGGAAATTTACATAATATTTTTAAATTTCTCACAAACTTCTAAGTATCCTAAATATTTTTTTTAATTACTCGAATTTTTTCCAAATTTTGGTAAAATCCTGTAGAAAAAAAAATGCCTTGAAATTTTTTTAATTCTTTTTCAACATATGTGAAATCTTTAAAAATCTTTTAGAATTTTCTCAAGAATCTTAGGAATATTTTATACTGATATTAATTTTGGATAATACTTTCCTTAAGCATAATTTAAGCTCGAATTTAAGTGTTCAAAAACTTTAATAACTAAGTAGTTATTCAAAATTTTTATATTTAATTAAACATTATTTTTCCCCTTAAATCGAAAAACTAGTGCGATTGATGATGCAATTTTAAAAAATTTGAAATGTTCCATTACCCAAATCCAAAAACATTTAATATTTTTTGTTTATATTTAAAATAATTATAACTTGATGAAACATTATTTTATCTAAAATATGATTGTATAATCATTATTTTTAATCGAAAACTGTACACAGCAGAAATTGGTAATATTGCATTGTTTAAATTTTAACAACTTTCGTTATAAGTTGAAAAAATTCTATGGTTTATCTTTAAAATGAGCTGAAGAACGCCGAAAAATGTTCAATATTTTGAGAGATATTGATCATTCACGAACAAGCTGAAATTTTCACTTTTCTTGTAATAACTCCTTACAGAATTAGCGCAATGACTTCGCTTAGGGCTGATTTTTGTAGAGTTGCAAGGTTCTCTGGTATTTTGGACAACAAATTTTATGGATTTTTTTTATACAATTGATCAGGAAAAGAACATTTATTTTAATCTGAAACTATCGTTCTTGTAGAAACCACTGTTGCTGCAACACAGACTAATAGTCTTCCAACGACAAAGCAACCAGAACCACTTTTTATCGCAGTCCCTCCAAGACCAAGCAGAGTTTTGCACTCAGATGCTTATCTAAGGTAAGAATGAAAATTTAATTTATGTAATTTAAAATGCTAATAGTAAAGATAAAGAATGAACCAATTGTCTGTGAACCCGAAAGTGTGATTTGTCAAGGTCCCAGACTTGTTTGAATAAGGATTTCCATTCCTTTAAAAAAAATTCTCAGCAATGAATTGTATTTTTAGAATTTTATTTAGTATTTAAAAAATATATTATCTAAAATTCATGCAACTACCCCATTAAATTGATAAGCGCACGGTGAAGAAGGATAAAAGGTAAATATTCGAACTGGTAGGAAAAACTTACAACGAACAAATGCAATAAGAATTTAGCAAAACATATATTAATTTATTTTTTTGTTCTAAGCACTTTTATTTTCGTTGGTTTTTGGTAAGTGCATAATTATATAGTCCAAAAAAGGTGTTTAATAGGGATTTAAAAAGTTTAAAAAAAAATGTTATCTTTTGAATATACCAAAATATTAGGAGAGATTACACAAAATTTCATGGGATGACACCAGATTACATGGGACAACCATTGGCAGTAGGGCGGGGGGGGGGGGGTCCTCTGTACCTAATGACGAATGAAATACAAAGCATAAGTTTGGGTTAATTTTGCAATTAATAATTAAGGGATATTATTTTCGAAATCTATGTTTTTTTGGCGATGCCAACGATATGCTAGAAGTGTTTTTTCAGGATAAATAGTGGTCTTTTGAATCTTTTTCTGGAAAATAGGTGTGTCACGAAAATCTCGAAAGATTTATTCATGTAAAATTTTATTATTAGATTTTTAATTAAAATAATTAATCTTCAACAAAGAAAAACGGAATTTTTAAGAAAATATTTAATTTTTTAACTAAACTGATGAATCTTTGATGATACAGAAAAATGAATTCTCAACAAAAAGTGTAATAGTGGATATTTACATCAAAAAAATATTTTAATTTTCAATAAACTGTTAAATTAAAACAAAAATTACGAATTTTTGAGGAAAAAAAGTAGAATTTACAAACCAAAAATATGCATTTTATACCAAAATAATTGGTTTTTTGACCACAAAAAGACGAGTTATCAACAAAATAAGTGAATTTTCAACAGAAAAAGATAAAAATTGTAGCAAAAATGGAACAGCTACATTTTTTTAGTATAAAAAATTCATTTTCAACAAACAAAAAAACGAATTTTCAACCAAATTTGTTAAATTTTTAAACAAAGAAATAAATTTTTAACTAAAATGGTGCCTCTTTAATAAAAAAAAATAAATTTTCAACAAAATAGATGAATAAAAATAATAATAGAATAACAAAAATAGGTTGCTTCAATTTTAAGTTTGAGAAATAAGTTTTTAAACAAATAAAATAATTTTTCAACGAAATAGTTCATTTTTCAACCAGAAAGGTTGTCTATAAAAATAATAAATAAATAGTCAAATTTTCAATTTAAAAAGTTAATTTTCAATTAAAAAGAGAACTAAACTCTCAGCAAAAAAAAAATGAAGTTTGAACCAAAATTTTACTATGTAAATCCTAAGCCTAATTGATAGAAGTGCTATTTTGATATTTTGTTACCATTTTATGAAATTTTGCATAAAACTTTTCAACTAAATTTACAATACCAGGGTTTTTACGGAATTTTGTTCTCCAAATTTCAGATCTTTCTCAGGATTTGTTGAAAAGCAATTTAAAAAAAAATTCTAAACCTTGCGCTTATAGTTCTATTCCAGAAAAATGTAGAGAATGAAGAGAAAATATTGGCATTAGTGGCATCTGTTTCACAGTGTATTATAGAAAATTATGTAATTTGTAACGGAAAATTAGGTAATGCGTAACTGAGTTTTTTTACATTTATCCTAATTTTCCGACATTTATCATCATTTTACGAAACAGTGCCCTTATTCTCATTTTCAACTTATTAAGGCAAGTAACATATTGGTGGAATCGCCAGAAAACGTAGATTTGGAAGATAATATTTGTAAATTATTATTTGGGAAATTAAAAAATGTTGTATGTTTCGTATTTTATTTCTGATGAAGTATAAAGGACGCCTGCTTGCAAAGGCCGGCGGCAATAGTTTCGGGATCTCTCGGCTGCGTGAGTGGAAGTTGTGTTGTGGAGGTAGATCAAACATGTAGACGGCGATCAAATGGGCATTGCCCAGGCAGGTAGACGAAGATCAAATTGACATCGCCCAAAGATGTAGACGGCGACCAAATGGGCATCGTCCCAATAGGTAGACCGCGAACAAATGGGAATCGCCCAAACAGGTAGACGGCGATCAAATGGGCATGGCCCCAATAGGTAGTCGGCGACCAAATGGGCATCGTCCCAATAGGTATACCGTGACCAAATGGGAATCACTCAAACAGGTAGACTGAGATCAAATGGACATCGCTCTAACAGGTAGACTGACATCAAATGGGAATCACCCAAACAGGTAGACGGCGATCAAATGGGTATCGCCCCAATAGGTAGACGGCTACCAAATGGACATCACCCTAATATGTAGACGGCGACCAAATGGGAATCACCCAAACAGGTAGACAGATCGAATGGGCATCGCCCAAACAGGTAGACTGAGATTCAATGAGTATCACCTAAACAGGTTGACTGAGATCAATTGGGCATCGCCTAAACACGTAGACGGCGATCAAATGGACATCACCCCAATATGTAGACGGCGACCAAATGGGAATCACCCAAACAGGTAGACAGATCGAATGGGCATCGCCCAAACAGGTAGACTGAGATTCAATGAGTATCACCTAAACAGGTAGACGGTGACCAAATGGGCATCGCCCCAATAGGTAGACGGCGACCAAATGGACATCACCCCAATAAGTAGACGGCGACCAAATGGGAATCACCCAAACAGGTTGACTGAGATCAAACTGTTATCGCCCCAATAGGTAGACGGCGACAAAATAAACATCGCCTCAATAGGTAGACGGCGACCAAATGGGAATCACCCAAACAGGTTGACTGATTGTGGGCATCGCCCCAATAGGTAGACGGCGACCAAATGGACATCGCCCGATTAAAACAGTGGTTAACCCCTCGATCCGCGCCATGGGGGTTTTCCAGTGGGCACAAAACCATGAACATCCCAAGAACGTTCTTGGAACGTTCCTAGGACGTCCAATGTCAGTCCAGTCAACGTCTCCAAGACGTCTAATATCCTAAAGATGTCCTAAAGACGTCTTAAAGACATAGGACGTTCTCAGGACATCTTTCGTACTGACATTAGACGTCTTAAGAGCATCCCTAGGATTTCCAAAGGACATGTTCTAAAAGACGTCTTAGGGATGTCCCGAAGACGTCTCTAGGACATCCTTAATTTTTTTGCCCACTGGGTTGTTTCGCAAGCATTACAATTACATAGACGCTTTCTCTTTTTCCAGGTATATCGAGGGCTTGAATGTAGAGAATCGTTACATATCAAACTGGGACAAGCAGATGAGTGCGACTCCAGAAAATACGCAGATTCCCGAAATAACGAAATTGCCAGGGGAATGGTTGGGGAATGGAGTTGGCAATCATGGAAACGTAGTGAACGCCTTATGGACTCTGAGGAACATGATGATGCGCGATGTGTTGGCCATCAATAAAACTTTGTAGTTGACAACTGGACTTGCGCAGTTTTTTATGTCTGCCGCTACTACACGGAAATTTTCGCGCTCGTCCGCGAATAAGACTGATGTGTATTTATATTTTAGTATTTCACAATCTGCGCTCGAAGAAAAGCGTTTGATTTTTTCAAGAAGAGAGATCTTTTTCTATTGCACATAGAAGCACATAGGCCCTCGGGTGAAGTTGATAGTTTTATCAATTCAGTGTAAATGTACATCGAAGCTACTAAATACATGTAACATGTAAATTATCTTCTCTTAATCTGAGATATATTATTCAAGAAAAAAGAGATATTACTACTTTGTATGCTACAATTCATTGTGTGCTCTCAGATTTAATCCCATTGTTTTTTGGTTTTATATCATTGCTTTTGTCACTGCTAAATCACGCAAAAGCTTTTCATTTAATGACTAGTAAAGTTTTTTTCTGAAGTAACTGATTTTTATTGGACTCTGGCACATTTTTATGTACACAGATCGTCGAATCGTATTTTTTGTTTATTTTTCTTCTTCTAGGATTGCTGCATTTATTTAGAAATGTTATTCGCCGTGTAAGATAGATTTTGTGTGCGTGCGTGTTTTAGAGTGTTTTAGAGCTCTTGGTTTGATTTGTAATTGGTTTATTTTGGAGAGAAAATCTTGGAAACAGTTTTACGGAATAAGTAGTTAGCAATAATTTCTTTCTATTTTAAATACAAATTTCTAACATTGCAAAAAAAGAGTGCGTTGTTTTTAAAAGTCTGTAACCCGTCCACCTTGCTGCCAGTCTCCCCATTTCGTTGGTTGCTTTTCGTTGTTTGGAATCAGCTCTCCACTCTTCGGATCAGTTTCAACCAGGACTAAGTCAACGAATCGCATGCTTTTTTCGACTCCTAAAAAGAAAAAAAAAGACATCAAAGATGTAACCGTACCATTTACGAATTTTTACGTTTAACTAACTTCACATACTTTGAATCCAACTGAAGTAGAGCTTAAAATGTTTCAAATTTCGAACCAGAAGCCAAAAAAACTTTTTTCAACTAACAGAATTCAAATGGAATCGCTTCCAATTTCTAAAATTTCCAGTAAAAGTATTGAATTTTCAACAAAATAGATGAATTTTTAACCAAATAGTTCCATTCATTTTTTCATTCATCCAACTAAAAAAAGCAATTTTTAACAAAAAAGATTAGTTTAAATAAAAGGAAAATTTTCAAATAAAAAAGATTATTTCTCAACGAAAATTCGAAAAGTAAAATTTTCAGTTGAAAAAATTAATTTTCAACCAAAGAAAAAAACAAATTTTCAACAAAATAGTAAAATCCTGAACCAAAAACTGATTAATTTTAATGAAACAGTTGCATATTTAACCAAAAAAGATGAAATTCCGACCAAAAGAGATGAATTTTCAACTAGAATTATGAATATTCAACTAAAAAATCAATTTTTAAAAAAGTAGTTAAACATTTAAACAAGTAGTTGAATTTTCAACTAAAAAAGAGGAATTTTTAACCAAAAATGGAATAATGAATTTTTCAACCAAAAAAATTAGTTTTCCATGAAAAATGTGATACAAAGTTGATATTTTTACAAACATTTTTTAAATTTTAATTAAAATACAATTGAATTCAAACAAAAAAACTAATTTTCAACTAAAAAATTGAATTGACCACCGAAACTGGAATAGTTAAATTTTCAGTTAAAAAATTTAATTTTCAAATAAAAAATGACGTTTAATCAAAATAGTTACATTTCAACCAAAGAAAAAGAAGGCATTTTCAACAAAATAGTTGAATTTTCAACTAAAGATATAAAATTTTCAACTAACAATGAAAATTTTGAACAAATAATGGAATAGTTAATTTTAAACAAAAAAAAAAAGATAAATTTTCAACAAAACAAGGAGGAATTTTTAACAACATAAATCAATTTTCAACGAAAAATGGAATAGTGAAATTTTCAACCAAAAATGGAATAGTCACATTCTCAACCAAAAATGGAGTATTGAAATTTTCAACCAAAAAAGTTAAGTTTTAACCAAAAACATTGATATTTGATATTTCCACAATTTTTTTTGAAATTTTAAGCCAAAAACGGTTGAATTTAACCAAAAAAGAGGAATTTTTAACTAAAAAATTAAATTGTCTACCAAAACTGGAATAGTTAAATTTTCAGTTTAGAAAGTTAATTTTCAACCAAAAAAGGAACGAAGTTTCATCAAAATCGTTACATTTTCAACCAATGAGATGAATCTTCAACCAAAAACATTCATTTTCTAAAAAACTAGTTCAACTTTAAACCAAGTAGTTGAATTCTCAACTAAAAAGGAGAAATTTTTAACCAAAAAAGAAGGAATTTTCAACTAAACATATAAATTTTCAACTAAAAAATAAAAAGTTTGAACAAGTAATGGAATAATTAAATTTTCAAGAAAAAAAGCAAGTTTCAAAGAAAAATGTAATAGTTGATAATTCCATAATTTTTTGTTGAAATTTCAGATACAAAACGGTTGAATTCAACCAAAAAAAGACGAATTTTCTATTAAAAAAAGATCAGTTATCTATCAAAACTGGAAAATTAAACTATTTCAGTTAAAAAAGTTAATTTTCTAATGAAAAATGAAGTTGAATCAAAATAGTTACATTTCAACCAAAGAGATGAATCTTCAACCAAAAACATTCATTTTTTAAAAAAGTAGTTAAAATTCAAAACCAAGTAGTTGAATTTTCAACTAAAGATATGAATTTTCAACTAAATATGTGAATTTTCAACTAAAAAAGAAAAATTTGGAACAAATAATGGAATAGTTCAATTTTCAACCAAAAACCTTAAGTTTCAACGAACAATGTAATAGTTGATATTTCCACACTTTTTTTTAATTTCTGCTAAAAAACGGTTGAATTCAATTAAAAAATACTAATTTACAACTAAAAAAGATCAGTTGTCTACCAAAACTTCTTCAAAAATCTACATATTATTTTAAGTCTTTTGAAACCTTTCAAATTTTAAATTATTTTGGAAATATTTTTAAAATTTATAAATATATTTTAAAATGATTCGAATTTATTCTAAAATTTTCAAAAATCCTGCAAAATTAAAAAAAAATTGGAAAATCTTTCACATTCTTTTTTGAAAACTTTGGAAATCTTTCGTAAAGTTTTAAAATCTTTTTAAATATTCTTTAAAAATTTATTCAAAAAAATAAAGAATCACTTCAAATATTTCCAGGAATCTTGAGAAAAAATTTTTATTATCTTGAAACTTTTCAAAATCCAAAATTGTATTCCGAAATCTTCAAAAATCTACGTTTTATTTTAAGCCTTTTGAAATCTTTTGAAATCTTTTCAAATTTTAAATTATTGAAATTTTTTAAAAATTTCCTAATATATTTTAAAATGATTCGAATTTCTCCTGAAACTCTGAAAAAATCCTGCAAAATTAAAAAAAAATTAGAAAATCTTTCAGATTCTTTTTTGAAAATTTTGGAAATCTTTCGTAATGTTTTAAAATCTTTCAAAATATTCTTTAAAAATGTATCCAAAAAAATAATGAATTACTTTAAATATTTTCAGGAATCTTAAGAAAAAATGTTTTTATTTTCTTGAAACTTTTCAAAATCCAAAATTGTATTGAGAAGTCTTCAGAATTCTACGTTTTATTTTAAGTCTTTTGAAATCTTTTCAGATATTGAATTTTTGTTTTAAATTTGCAAAATATCTTTTAAAATTATTCGAATATCCCATAAAACTTTGAAAAAATCCTGCGAAATTAAAAAAAAAAATTTGGAAAATCTTCCAGAGTCTTCTTTGCAAATTTTGGAAATTTTTCGTAATGTTTTAAAATCCTTTTAAATATTCTTTCAAATAAATTTTTCAAAATAAAGAATCATAAAAAAATTTCCGAGAAATCTTAAGAACATTTTTTTATTTTCTTGAAACCTTTCAAAATGACTAAAAATTATTTTCCCCCTAGAATCGAAAAACTACACCGATGATGCAATTTTTTTAAAATTTGAAATAAGTGTTCCATTATCCAAATCCAGCAAATTTTAATATTTTTTTATATTTAAAACAGTTCTTAATTGATGAAAAATATTTTTTTTTTAAATATGATTTTATAATTATTATTTGTTATCGAAAACTGTCAAACTTACGAGGCAGGCGATCTGCACGCAGTTTTTCGTGAAATTCTTTCATTCGTACGGATTCCTGTTTTTTTACCTCTGCTCTAGTCGAGACACCTTAAGAATATTTATTATTTATAATAATTTATAATATTTAATTATAATAAATAATTTATTATAAAATATAATTTTATGAAACTTGAGTAACAAACTTGTCATAAAGGTCTTCAATCCGTTTTTAAAACTAATATGACGAGCATGATTTAACGAACGTGAAAGCATTTTTTAATTTTTTTTCATTTGAAGAGCACAGTTAGGTAGAAGGTAAGCATTTATTCAACTAAATAAATTTCTGCAGAAGAAACAGTTTGGCTAATCTCTAATGGCAGTTCATTTTATTGTTTTTCCCCCTATTCAAGTGGATGTTTTTAGTTTGTTCTTTTCAATTTTCTGCTATTTTTTAAATCGAGATTTCCGAATGAGAAATTTTAATTCTAAAAATTTATTTCCACAAGAGAATATTTAAATTGTAAATGATTCTTTAATAAAAAAGGCAAAAATTATGTTGTTAACTTTTTGACCCAATTTTAAAAATAAAAGGATTCTATTCTAACCCCTTGATTATATTAAAATGAGGCTATGTGAGAAATTTGAATCATTTTGAAATAAATTGAGAAGTTTTTAAAAAATTTAAAAAATAATTTAAAGATTTTGAAATTTTTTTAAATAGAATGTATATTTTTGAAGATTTCGAAATAAAATTTTGAAGTTTAATTAAAAATTTTGAAAAGTTTTAAGATAATAAATTTTCTCAAGATTTCCAGGAATATTTAAAGTTCTTCTTTACCTTGTAAGATTAACTTAAAGAAAATATTTTAAAACATTACGAAAGATTTCCAAAAGATTATCAAAAACGAATCCGGAAGATTTCAAGATATTTTTAGGAATAATTCGAGTCAGTTTATGAAATATTAACGAAGCTTTGAAGAGATTTGAAGAGAATTACTATTAATCATGATTAACAATTTTCTGCACCATCAATTTCGTATGTAAATTAAAATTTCCAAGAAATTTTATTTGATAGTATAATTTATTTTTGAATAAAATTATGAACAAAAACTTAGGATATCTTAATTTACAAAGAATTGTCGGTACTGGTAACAAAAAAAATACCGGTGCCGACAATAAAATTTGTTGTAGAATTAAAAATAATTTAGATTTTATTCTCGGTTTTATTGTTTTATAAAAATGTTTTAATTTTTGCATTATTTTACAAAATATTAGAAACACTTTGAATTACTTCAAAATATTTTGAATTTGAACAAATATATATTAAAAGTGATTTATTCTTAATCTTGAACAAATAATTTGAAGAAAATATTTAACAAAATTTTAAAACATTACAAAAGATTTTTGAATTTTCGAAAAGATACAAAAACAATTTTTAACTTAAAATGATTCCAACAAATGAAAAAAAATATATAGATTTGGATATTAGCTTTTCAAGAATTTTAAAAAATTTCAAAAGAATACAAAAATTTTCTTAAGATTTGTGGGAAAATTTTTCATAATTTTTTATTTTACAACATTAATTTTAAGACAATATTTAAAAAGATTTCAAAACATTCCAAAATATTTCTAAAAATATCAAAAAACAATCTGGAAGATTTGAGGGCAGTTTTTTTTAATTTTTCAAAATTTGTATATTTTTAAAGATTACGAAATAAAATTTAACGTCATTTTAAAGATTTTGAAAGGTTTCAAGAAAACAAAAAAAATGTCTTAAAATTTCTAGGAATATTTCATGTGATTCTTTATTTCTTAAATTAATTTTAAGAGAATATTTAAAAAGATTATAAAACATTACAAAAGATTTCCAAAATTGTAAAAAATGAATCGGAAAAATTTTTAAACAATTTTGAGAATAATTTGAATCAGTTTGAAAGATATATCGAAATTTTTGGAATTTCGAAGGGATTAAAAATATTTTAAAACTTTGAATGATTTTTGAAAAATTATAAAACATTCTTCATTTTTTTTCTTATATATTTTAAATTAAACTTAAATAAAATATATAAACAAAGCAAATAAAAAAATAAATAATCATTCGAAATTTTTATGTTGCATTACAAATTATTTTTTTCCTATAAATTATAATTTGCCCAAATTGTTTTTTATTTTGTACTGGAAAATATTTGTTGGTTCCAAATTCAGCAATTTGGAAAAAAATTCATCTTTTTGGTTTGAAAATTCATCTCTTTGGTTTGAAAATTCATCTCTTTTGGTATATAAATTTTACCTTTTTTTTTAATAATAAAATTTCCGAATTGGAAAATTCCCGACAGTTTATAATATTACCGAATTCTAAAATTCCTGAATAATAAAATTCCTGACAGAAAATTGCCAAATTATAAATTATCCGAACTAGAAAATTCCCAAATTATGAAATTCCCGAATTTAAACAATTAACTTTTTCATAAATGTGATTTATTTATTAAAAATACTAATTATGTTTAAGGTTTCTAAAATTATTGTTTCAGTTTAAAACAACGATAAATTGAAAACAAATAATTTTGGGTAAAAATTTTTTTTGAATTATTGTTATTTTAAATTCAAACAATAATGTTAGAAATATTAAACATTGAAAATAATGTTGCTTTTTCAATCAAAATATTTGATTACTGTATTTTTAATTAATAAATAATATTTGTTAAAATATTGTTGATAAATGCATAATATTTATTAAAAAAGTGTAATTGTTCAAATTCGGGAATTTTCTAGTTTGGCATTTTTCTGTCGGGAATTTTCAAATTCGGTAATATTATAAACTGCCAGGAATTTCATTATTCGGGAATTTTATTTTTTGGGATTTTTCTATCGTCCCAATGTTTAGTTTAAAATTAAAATCTTTTTTGGCTGAGGATTCAACTATTTTGTTAAAAATTCGTCTTTGTGAATGAAATCAAATCTTCTTTCATCTAAAATAAAATATTTGTTTTGTTTTGTTTAATTATCAACTATTATATTTTTCGTTGATAATTGATCTTTTTTATTGTCGAAAATTCAATTATTTGGTTGAAAATTAACATTTTCTTGGAAAATTCCAATTTTTAGGTTGAAAATTAAACTTTTTAAATAGAAAATTCACCTTCTTTGGAAAATATTTAAAGTTTCTGGTTGAAAATACAATTGTTTGAAAACTAATCTTTCTTTAAAAAAACAAATAGGCAAATCAATTATTGCTACTTAAATTTCGCGCGTTCGGTCGCCGCGCCATCTCTTGATTATGTCGTGAAACAAGAAGCCGTCCGTGTGATAAAATCTCTAAATCGACAAAATCAAAACAAGACGAGAATACCAGTTATTATGTTATTATTTACAAGTTATTTGTGTTTGTGCTGTACATGAATCAAACTATAAATTAATTCCGAAATTACAATTATCTACATTTTTTGTATTATTAACTCAAGATGTTTAAGACATTCTTGTGATTCTAACCTCAAATTGAACGTTACAAAAATTATATTCAATAATTGTTTAATTTACAATTTAAAATGGCACAATACATGATCAATCGATTAATTCCAACACAACGGGGATTTCTTCATCTTTTTAGTGGTTAGTTTCAAACTACTTTTAACTAGAACTGAAACATTTATAGAGCATTGCAGAGAATTTAAAGCACTTATTTTTTAAACAAATATATATCATAATTAATACATATATTTTTACAAAAACATTATAGAGTAAAGTAAACATATACTTCTTTTAAATTACAGAGTTGCCACAGTCAGGTAATTCCAAAAATAGGAATTTTCGGTAAACTAAAGTTGAAATTAATTGTATTATTATGGTTAAAAATCGCAACTATTTGGTTGAATATTAATCTGTTTTGCTTGAGAATTCAAACCAAATTGTAGAAAATTCATATTTTTTGGTTGAATTCAACTATTTTTGGTATAAAATTAAAATCCTTTCTTTGGTTGAAATATATCACGTTTTTCGTTGAGAATTCATCTTTTTTGGTAGAAAAATTTAACTACTTAGTTCAAAGTAGAACTACTTTGTTCAAAATTCATTTATTTGGTAGATGATTCATCATTTTAGTTGAAAAACCTTTTTTTTGTTAAAAATTTAATTATTTTGTTGATAATTATGTTTTCTAGATGAAAATTAATTGTTTTAACTGAAAACTTAACTCGCACATGTTTGGTTCAAAATTTATCTTCATAAGTTGGAAATTCAAATATTTGTTTTAAAATTCCTGTATTTTATTGAAAATTCGAATTTTGTAGGAGAATCTTTAATCTTCTTGGTGACTAATTCTGACTCATTCTTGGTGACTAAAAAATAATAAATTGGTGACATCTTTTTGGCTGGAAATTCCTTTAAAAATTCAAATATTTAGTTGAAAATTCATGTACTTTGATTTGAAACTTCATCTATTTTGGTAGAAAATTCATCTTATTGGTTGAAAATTGATCTTTTTGGTTGAAAATTAGTTTTTCTTATTTAGAATTAATTTTTTCAACTGGAAATGTAACTGTTCCATTTTTTGTCGAAAATTTATCTTTTTTGATAGAAATTTAATCTTCTTGGTAGAAAATTATACTATTTCGTTGAAAATTTACTTTACTTTTTAATCTTTAGTTGAAAATTTATCAGTTTTCGGTGAAAATTTAACTATTAGCAGAAAAGCCGTCTTTTTTGGTAAAAGAGTACTCTCATTAGTTGAAATTTAATCTTTTTGTTTAAAAATTAATTGCTTTGGTTGAAAATTTAATGTTTTGTTGCAAATTCGTTTGTTTTTTGGTTGCAAATTTATTTTACTAACTGAAAATTATCCTACTTTAGTTTTGGTAGAAAATTGATCTTTTTAGCTTAAAATTCATGTATTTGGTTGAAAATTAAATTTTTTTTATTAGAAGATTCATCATTTTAGTTAAAAATTAACTTTAGCTATTCCATTTTTTGTGGAAAATTTACCTTTTTTGATAAAAAAAGTAATCTTTTCCGTTAAAAAATTATCTGTTCAATAGAAAATTTAACTATTCTGTTTTTTAAGAATTCTTTTCTTTCATTGAAGAAAAACTATTTAATTGAAAATGAGTTTTTTGTTGATAGAAAACTCATCTTTTGGTTTGAAAAATCCACTATTTGGTCAAAATTTCATCTTTTTGGTTGAAAATTCATCCTTGTGATTAAAAATTAATTTCATTCGTTGAAAATTCGTTTCTTTTCAGTTGAAAATTATTTTTTTCTTATTTAGAATTTTTAATACTTAAAATGTTCCATTTTTCTGTCGAAAATGTATCTTTTTTGATAGAAATTTAATCGTTTTGGTTAAAAATTAGACTATTTCGTTGAAAATTTACTTTAATTTTATTGAGAATTAATTTTTTTACTGAAAATTAAACTATTCTATCTTTAGTTGAAAATGTATCCGTTTTCGGTGAAAATTTAACTATTTGTTGAAAATCCGTCTTTTTTGTTAAAAGAGTACTCTCATCAGTTGAAATTTCATCTTTTTGGTTAAAAATTAATTTCTTTGGTTAAAAATTGAACTGCTTTTTTGAAAATTCGTTTGTTTTTTGGTTGAAAATTTATTTTACCAACCGAAAATTATCCTGCTTTATTTTTGGTAGAAAATTTATCTTTTCAGTTTAAAATTCATGTGTTTGGTTGGAAATTAAATTTTTTTGTAGTTGAAGATTCATCATTTTAGTTGAATATTAACTTTAGCTATTCCATTTTTTGTGGAAAATTTACCTTTTTTGATAGAAAAGTAATCCTTTTTGATAAAAAAGTAATCTTTTTCTTCAAAAAATTATCTGTTTAATAGACAATTTAACTATTTTGTTTTTTGTTAATAATTTATTTCTTTCATTGAAAAAAACTATTTAGTTGAAAAATCGTTTTTTTTATGATAGAAAATTCGTCTTTTAGGTTGAAAATTCCACTATTTGGTCAAAAATTCATATTTTTGGTTGAAAATTCATAATTGTGATTAAAAATTAATTTCTTTGGTTGAAAATTCGTTTCTTTTTAATTGAAAATTTATATTTTTAGTTAAAAATTAATTACTTTTGTTGAAAATTCTTTTTTTTTTGTTTCAAATTTACTTTTCTAACTTCAAATTAAACTATTCTATTTTTGGGTTGTAAATTTATCTTTTTTAATTGAAAATTGGTATATTTTATTGAAACTGTATCTTTTTTGGTAGAAAATTCAATTAAAATTCAATTATTTTGTTGATAATTTATTTTGTTGGTTGACAATTGATTGTTTTAACTGAAAATTTAATTCTTCTATTTTTGGTCAAAAAATCATTTCTGTTTTTATGAAAAAAAAACTATTTTGTTCAAAATTCGTTTTTTTTTTTGGGCTGAACATTTATTTTTTCAACATTTTAAATATTCTGTTTTTGGTTAAAAATTGATATTTGGTTAAAACTTTATATTTTTGGTTGAAGATTCATCATTTTAGTTAAATATTCATTTCTTTGGTTGAAAATTTATCTTTTTGACTTGAAAACACAATTAAAAAGTGTTTTAAATATATTTAGAAACCAAATTTATTTTGCATTAACATTGTTAGTCTACGAGGTGTATGGTTGGTTTTATGCCTAGAAGAATTTAGAAATTGGGATATTGTAGCAACCCTGAATAAGGCACAGTTTAATGCGAATAATATATGTTTTCTATTACTTTGACTTATTTTATCATTTAAATTTAGCACCCTTTCCAATTTGAAGCGATACATTTTCCCGCGAAATTTAAAGTTTGTAATTATTACAAATAAAGATAGAAAATTCGATTTTTTAAATCCTAATTCAAAATTCTCATTAAATTCTCAAAGCACATAAAGGTCGAGCATATTCTCATGCTCGTGAGAATTTCTCCGAGCACTTAAACTCTTTAAACCACTAATTAATACACGTCTTATTTTAATTATTATCAGGGAGCACAAGGTTCTTGGCAACGAAACCTGGCGAAGAAAGTCCGAGGTTGAAGGAGTTCAGAAAGAAATTGCGTGAAAAAACACCAATAGGTATTTAAAACAGAATAATTTTCACTTAAGGTATTTATTATCTTTCTTAATGTACTAAAAATAGTAAACTAAGTATATATTTATTCAATATTTAGTTTATTACTCATTATCAGGGTGGCGATTTGGCGAACGATTTAAAATAAGTTAAGTTTTTCAATTTTCCCGGTTAACTAAAAACATTTATTTTGATTCATGACGTTCATTATAAACATCCTTTAATACAACAGAGCAAAAAATTGCAAAATAAATGAATTTTTAAACAAATAATACTTAAATTTTCCACTGAAAAATATCAATTTTTAACAAAAAATGGAGTAGTTAAACTTTCAGTTGAATAAATTAATTTTCAACAAAAAAAACTGATTTTCAACAAAATAGTTCAATTTTCAACCTAACTGATGAATTTTCATTTAAAATTGTAAATCTTTGACTGGAATAGTTTTGAATTTTAAACCCGAAAGATGAATTTTCAACTAAAAAATGATGAATCTTTAACTAGAATGATTGAATTTTTGACCAAAAAGATAAATTTTTAACGAATTTTCAACTAAAAAATATCATTTTTCAACCAAAAATTGAATAATTAGATTTTTAGTCAAAAGATAAATGTTCAACCAAAGAGATGAATTTTTAACTAAAATTATGAAATATTAAACTGGAATAATGGTTACATTTTCAGTTTAAAAAAATAACCAAAAAAGAAACAAATTTTCAACAAAATAGTTAAATTTTCAGAAAAAAAATTCGTTTCCATCCAAAGAAAAAACAAGTTTTCAATCAAATAGCTCATTTTTCAAACAAATAAGTGAATTTTTGAATAAAATTATGAATCTTTAACCAAACAAATTAATTTTTAACAAAAGAGTTTAACTTTCAACCAAGTAATTTTATTTCCAACCTAAAAGATAAATATTCAACTAAAATTATAAATATTTAACTGGAATACTTGCATTTTTAACCGAAAAGAATTTTTAAACAAGAAGATTAACTTACAAAGAAGAAGATAATTTTCAACTAACAGAAATCGATTCTTAACAAAATATGTAGATTTTCAACGAAATAGTTGAATTTTCAATCAAAGAAGACAAATTTGCATCCAAATTGTTGAATTTTGAACTGGAAAAGATCAATTTTCAATAAAAAATCGACCTTCGAATTTTCAGTTAAAGGAATTAATTTTCAACCAAACTGAAGAATTTTCAACTGGAATAGTTTAATTAATAATAGTTTAATTTTCAACCATAAAGATTAATTTTCTACAAAAAAGACGAATTTTTCACAAAGCACATAAATTTTCAAACAACTAGTTGAATTTTTAAATAAAATATATAATTTTTCAACCCAGTAGTTGAATTTTCATCCAAAAAAGATATATCTTCAACCAGAAATAGAATGGTTGAATTTTCTGTTAAAAATCTAATTCTTAACAACAACAACAAAAACGGATTTTCAGCAAAATAGTTAAACTTTCTACTGGAATAGTTACATTTTTAGTTTAAAAAATTGGTTTTCAACAAAGTAGTTACATTTTTAACCAGAGATGAATTTTCAATTAAAATGATGAATCTTAAAAAAAAAATAGTTTTTAACAAAAGAGTTTAATTTTTAACCAAGTAGTAGGAATTCCAACTAAAGAAAGATGAATTTGAAACGAACAATGTAACGAAATTTCCCATTATAATTCAGCAATCTTTAAAATACTACTGCTACTCTCATAAACTACTTGAAATACTTTCTTTATCTAAAATTTGAAAGAGGGAACTTTCAAATTGTGACGAATTTTGACTTGGAACAGGGATTCTTTTAAATTCCTTTCTTCTAAATCCGAATTATAATTCTTTTTAAAAATTCTCGTTCCATGTCAAAAATTCCCTGTTCCAAGTGAAATTATATTTTCTTTCTGGAAACTCCCTGTCCTGAAATAAAAACGATAACTATTTTCTACAATTCCCTGTTTCAAGTCAGGATGAATGAGGAGTATGCAAATAAAACGTGATAAATCAATTTTTCGAAACATTTGAGAAAATTATTGTTTCCGTATGTTTGAAATATCATCAAGGTTTTTATTATAATGAAAAATAGTAAATATTCAAGAATAAATTATGATTTAATTAGAGGAAACCGAGATAATCTGAAAAATCAGCGACTGTAAATAAAGTTGAAATAACTTTTCTAAATTGACAAAAATTATCAAAATAATTAAAACTGGAATTTTTCTGCGATCACTTTTTCTATAGCTTATACATTTCAAGAGTATATTATATTTATTTAAAGATATAAAAAATCTTATTCATAGACTGTAAAAAAAGTTGGTGTAATTTTACGTCGTGCCACGATGGAAATTATTCGATCAGCGTGCGACGATGTAAGTTCACACACTTTTGTAAAAAAAAATGCAGGACGTAAATTGCCAGGACCACATTTCAATTTTGAGGTTATGTTCGTGAGGTTATAAATTTTCAAACACTCTAGCAGGATAAATAAAGCGCATATTACTTTTCTTAGGTATCGTTTTGAATGAAAAAGACATTTTTTTTTATTCACATAGAACTCATCACTATTAGAGCAATATTAGAGACTCTGAGACGTAATTTTATGATAAAGTCCAACGCGCCATCTCTTTCTGTCAGTTTGTCGATGGATTGTCGATTTATGTCCTGTTTGTAATTTCTCAGGGTGCCAAGACGTAACAATACTACCCGTGTGTGAAATTATGCTAAATACTGCAACTTTACCAAAAAAGTGTTAATTTATGAGCTGATTTAAATTTATTCACTGAACGTAAATTGACTACGTTCCACACAGATCGAATAATTTCCATCGTCAGACATAGTAATTTTACATCGGACAGTTATTTCATACTATTCCATAGGGTGAAATTGGAGTAGATCGTGAATTTCGGAGCGACATTGGTAAATTTACCAGGTTATACCAGAGATGAGGTGGTTATACATTGTAATTTATAATACACTGCTCGTGAAATTACAATCTAATTGTAGATATCACCAAAGATTTTTTTACAGTGTAAGATTCACGAAAGTTAAAACTTTTAAACTTATATTCCTGAAGAAAGGATTTAAAATGTTTTTAAACCGATATTTTCTGAAGGTAGCCGTGGGAATAAAATTCATTTCAGATATATGCTACATTTTGGAATTCGAAAGAATGTCATAAAGATTTTTTCTGAAGGTATTAGAGGGAATTAAATTAACTAAAAATAAATTCTACTTTACGGAATTAAAAGCAATTCAATGTACATATTTTCTGAAAGAAATGGAAGGAATTAAAGAAATTTGAAATGTGTCCTACTTTACGAAATTAAAAAAAATTAATGATAGATATTTTTTGATGATACTGGAAGAAATGAAATAAATGTAAATTTTGTCCTGTTTCTGGAACACAAAATAATTCTGAGAGTCGTTGCTGCCGCTATGGGAACTGCAGGGAATTAAATGTCTGAAAAATGTATTACTCTCTTGCGGATTGGAGGTCGGTGGAAGAATCAGGTTTTAAATAGGATAGAAAATTGTTCATTTTTAGGTGAAATCGGAATTTCACAATTCTTTTCAATTCAAGCCTTCTTACTGGGTAATACTTTATGGAATGAAAAGTTGGAAAAAAATATGTGACTAAAATTATTTTATTTTTTTTAAACTAGTATATATTTAGTATATTACAGGTCGCATGTGCTTGTTTAAAATAATACGAACATTTTTCAATGTTTTTGTTACAAACATACAACATATTTTATGGAAATTCATCCGCTGTATTAGAATAACAATAATACAAATAAACATTTTCAAGTTGCAATGAACAAGTATGCAAATACTTAATAATTAATTAATTTAATAAAGGAATTGAAATTACATATACATTTATTCTTGAGTGTGAAATTTCTCCATACATTCCGGGCAAACGGCTGCTTCACATTTTCCACAAAGGTATCGTGTGCGTCTTTTACATGAGCTCTCGTTGCACCTACTGGCATTTTTAGCGTCCGATTTACGTGGATAATGTCCTACGGAATCGAACCTGATATCAAGTTTATTTATTGTTTCATTAACAATCAAGAAGTTCTCTCCTTTAAGAGTTTCTACTTTCACAGAATCAAGAGCATCCTGAATATCAATCGCGGTTTCTGGCAATTTTTGCAGAAGTTGTCTTCGAGCTCGACCGATGTTTTTTCGAAAACGCTCAACATCGTCAGTGGTCACCGTATCAATATCATTATAACAGAATTCGCGTTTCCAAATTTTCGAAGGTTTCAAATCTAAATAGTTATCTTCTATTGCTTTTCTCTTCGCGACATTACTAATTTTTTGCCGATTGAGAAGTTTCAAGCTGTCCGCCTCATGATTGTGATCAGTTTTACTTTCGACCATTTTTTTCGAACTGTCCAGTTTCAGGCAAGCTTTACATTTTTTATTTGAGCATATCCAGTACTGAATGCCACTTTTGAGTAAAGTTTTCAATCTGAATTTGAATCCATCGAGAACTATCAATTCTTTACCTTTCTCGCTTACCATGAACTCCATTTTTTCGTGTTTTGGGGCGAAATACGTTCAAGCCGCATCTCGTACGACGACCTCCATATTGGTTACCATGACAACGCAAAGATGCGCACTCTGGGGAGTTTACCACTCACGAGAGTGCGCGATCTGTTCGGGTCCAAGTTCTGCGAAAATTTAAATTTATTAAATGAAAAATAGCTTTTTCTATACAAATTATTGATAAAAGTTTATAGTTTATTTGTAGGGCTCGGAACGGGTCACTTTTTAGTAACTTAGTTACTTTTTTAATCCACGGTTACTAAAAAGTTACTTATTTTATGAAACGTTACTTTTCGTTACATTTTTTGCCCGAAATGAATTAATTCATTAATCGTATTATTTAAAAACTTGTGTCGGGAAAATTAGAGAATAACAATAAAATAATAGTTCGTATGTAAAATGTATAAAAAGGGCTATCGTTTGAATTATTATGAATCATGATCAAAATTGCAATTGAGCTAAAATTGCTAGTTTTTAATTTAAAATCTTTTTTGTTGAAATATCGAACTATGTGTTATATTTTTCGATGAGAATTTACGTTCTTTGGTTGAAATTCGGTTAATATATGAACAATTTTTCGTTAAAACTTAATTTTTGTTGTTGAAACTTTCTCATTTTAGTTGAAAATTCGTCCTTTTTGGTAGGAAATCAATCTTCTGGATTGAAAATCACCCTTTTGTCTAAAAATACATAATTTTATTTAAAAATTCATCTTTTTGGTTAGAAATGTCCTTATTTTGTTGAAAATTCGTCTTTTTCGGTTGAAGAATCCCCTGTTTTCGTAGAAAATTCATCTATTTGGTTGACAGATAACTTTTTTGTCAAAAATCCGTATTTACTGGTTGAAAATTCAACTGTTTGTAAAAATTGGCCTTTTTGGCTTTAAAACTCAACAATTTGGTTGCAAAATAACCTATTTCGTTGAACAATCTTTTTTTTTTAATGAATTCTACTGTTTTTTATATTAAATTAAAATCTTGTTTGGTTATTAAATGAACTATTACATTTTTCGTTAACAATTAATCTTTTTAGTCAGAAAAATTCAACCCTTTTGTTAAAACTTGAACTACTTTCTTAAACATACATTTTTTTATTGAAGATTCATAATTTTGGTGGAAACTTTGTCTTTTTTGGTAAAAAAATCTTTCTTTTTGGTTACTTTTTTGCCACATTGTTACATTTCGGTTACTTTTTTTAGAGAAGTATGTTTACTATTTTACTATTTTTTTAAGCTTGAGCAGTTCCGAGCCCTGTTTATTTGTAAAATAAAGTAAAAGAGTACGTCATTCAGTTTGAAGAGAGAAAATTTTAATTGCTGGTCCCTTTATCTTGCGCAGTTCTGAATTTTGCAAGCATAACATTGTTGCCTACTGAAAAAATTTAAAGTACGTGTTTTGATAACATTCTATATTTTTTACCAAATAGTAGAACTTTCAACTAATAAAGATAAATGTTGAACCAAACATGAAATAGGTCAATTTTCAACCAAAAATGAAATAGTTTCAATTTTCAACCAAAAAGATGAGTTTTCAAACAAGCTTGTTTTTTTTAACTTATTCTCTTTTAACTTAATCTTCTAGAAGATTAAGTTTTTACTAGAGAGACAAATTTTCAACAAAATTCATAAATTTCCAACTAAATATTTCAAGTTCTAACTAAAAAAGGTAAATTTCCTACTAAAAGAAAACGAATTTTCAACAAAATTGTTAAATTTTCAACCCAGATTAATTTCCTACGAAAAAGTCCAATTTTCAACTAAAAAGATCAATTTTCAAGAAATGAAAAACGAATTTTTATAAATTAGTTAGATTTTCAGCCAAAAAATGATTTTTCAACCAAAAAGATTAATTATTAACCTTAATTTGTTAAGATTAATTTTCAACAAAAAGTGACGAAGTTTCAATAAAATACATGAATTTGCATCCAAATGGTTGATTTTTAATTTCACCAAAATAGTTTATTTTAAACCAAAGAGATGAATCTTCAACAAACAACGTGAAATGTAATAGTTGATATTTCAACCAAAAATTGTTTCAAATTAAAAGCCGTTGAATTCAAACAATAAGGACGAATTTTCAACAAATCATGTAATCTTTGAACTAAGAAAGATAAGTTTTTAACCAAAAATGAAACAAATAAAAGACAAATTTTCAACAAAATAGTTAAATTTTGAACCAAAGAGAAGAAACTTCAACCGATAAAATTTCAATCAAAAACAGTTGAATTTAACCAAAAGAAAGAAGACGATTTTTCTCCAAAACAGTTGGTTTTTTAATTTGAAAAAATGTTTAAAAAAATATTTTTAGCTATAAAAAATGGAAAACTTTTGAAAAAATGTACTTTGAAACGTTCTTTTAGTAAACAATAATCTTATATTTGTGAAATTTAGAACTATGCAAGAAAAAATGACTATTTTACAAATGAACTATAAACTTTTATTATTAATTTTCATAGGAAAAGTTATTTTTCATATATTAAATTTGAATTATTGGAAAACTCGGACCCTAACAGATCGCGCACTCTGGTGAGTGATAAATTCCCCCATTCGGCTCCCCAGCCAAATGATCCAATTTCTAAATAAAGTTCTTTAATTTTTAGCGCTTCGACGTAAAAACTATTCAGTTCAACTCGTTTTTTCTAATTAAATTATTTAAAATCGTTCAATATATATATTTTTTAAATTTCAGATGTTTTCAATTCGAACTTATTAATTATTGTTTCAAAAATTTACTTCTAGTGTGAATTCAACAATTTTATTGAAATTTCTTCTCTTTCCTAACTACATTTTTTTTAAATTTTAAATTCATCTTTTTCAATATCCTCTTCCCTATCTCATCGTATCATAAATCTATCGACGTCTATCTTTTTCTATCTGTTTTTCAATGTAAATTCACGTTTATCTCTTTCAATTTTTTTTTTATTGAAAATTTATCTCTTCCTGTAGACATTTCACTTTTTTCGTGAAAAATATAACTTTTTCAACAAAACTTTGTTTCGTTTGAAAATTTGTATTTTCGGCTAAAAAATTCAACAGTTTGGTATAAAATTCAACTATTTGGTTGAAAATGTATGTATTGAAATTTTTTTTTACATGGGAAATCCTTAAAAATTCAACAATTTGGTATAAAACTGAACTATTTGGTTGAAAATTGATGTATTTTCTTGGAAATTCATATTTTTTTATGGAAATATCAACTATTCCAGTTTTCTTTGAAAATCCATGTTTCTAAATTGAAAAGTCAACTCCTTGGTTAAAACTTTCTTAAAGAATAATTTGTTTGGATAATGATTCATAATTTGAGTTGAAAATTCGTTTTTTGTTTTCTTGTTTTGTTAAAAATTAATTTTTTTAACTGAAAATTTAAGTATTTTTTTGAAAATTTAACTGTTTTGCTTGAGGATTCAAACCATTTTGTAGAACATTCATCTTTTTCGGTTGAATTCAACTATTTTTTGATTTAAATTAAAATCCTTTTTGTGGTTGAAATATAATATATCACGTTTTTCGTTGAGAATTCATCTTTTTTTGGTAGAAAATTCAACTACTTAGTTGAAAGTGGAACTACTTTCTTAAAAATCCATTTATTTGGTTGATGAATCATAATTTTAGTTGAAAAACCTATCTTTTGTTCAAAATTTAATTATTTTGTTGAAAATTATGTTTTCTAGCTGAAAATTAATTGTTTTAACTGAAAACTTAATTTGTACACGTTTGGTTCGAAATTTATTTTCCTTAGTTCAAAATTCAAATATTTGGTTTGAAATTCCTTTATTTTATTAAAAATTAGAATTTCGTGGGAGAATATTTAAACTTCATGGTGACTAATTCATCTTTTTGGTTGGAAATTCCCTTCAAAATTAAAATATTTGGTAGAAAATTAATGTACTTTGTTACAAATTCATCTATTTTGGTAGAAAATTCATCTTATTGGTTAAAAATTCTTTTCTTTGGTTGAAAATGTAAATTTTTTGTTGAAAATTCGTTGGTTTTTTGGTTGAAAATTTATTTTACTAACTAAAAATTATCCTAATTTATTTTTGGTAAAAAATTCATGTTTTTAGTTTAAAATTCATGTTAAACATTATTTTTTTTAGTTGAAGATTCATCATTTTTAATTGAAAATTCACTTTAACTATTCCATATTTTGTGGAAAATGTACCTTTTTTGATAGAAATGTAATATTTTTCGTCAAAAAATTATCTGGTCAGTAGAAAATGTAATATTCTATTTTTTGTTAAGAATTCATTTATTTCATTGAACAAAAACTATTTAGTTGAAAATTCATTTTTTTTTGTTGATAGAAAATTCATCTTTTGGATTGAAAAATCCACTTTGGACAAAATTTCATATTTTTGGATGAAAATTCATCATTTTGATTAAAAATTAAATTCTCTGGTTGAAAATTAATTAATTTTGCTAAAAACAATTTTTTTCAATTTACTTATTTCTAACTGCAAATTGAAATATTAAGTTTTTGGTTTGTAAGTTTAAAAGTTTTTTAGTTTAAAATTGAATTATTTTGTTGACAATTCATTTTTTTTGTTTGAAAATTGATTGTCTTTACTAAAAATTTAATTCTTCTTTTTTTTGTTATAAAAAGTTTTTTTTTATGAAAAACAAATAATTTGTTGAAAATTCGTTTTTTTTTTGGTTGAACATTTATTTTTCCGACTTTTTAACTATTCTAATTTTGGTTGAAAATTTATTTTTTTAGATGAAAATTCATGTACTTTGTTGAAAATGAGTCTTTTTTGGGAGAAAATTAATCTTTTGGGTGGAAACTTCAACTATTTGGTTGAAATTTCATATTTTTGGTTGAAGATTCATCATTTTAGTTAAAAATTAATTTCTTTGATTGAAAATTTACCTCTTTGACTTGAAAACACAACTAAAAAGTGTTTAAAATATATTTAGAAACAAAATTTTTTTTGCATTACCATTATCAATATTCTAGGTGTATAGTTGGTTTTATACGCAAAAGAATTTAGAAATTCAAACAATGTAATTATTATTAATAAAAATATAAAATACGATTTTTTAAATCCTAATTCAAAATGCTCATAAATGTTCATTAAATTCTCAAAGCACATAAAGGTCGAGCATATTCTCGAGCATATTCTCATGCTCATGAGAATTTCTCCGAGCAGTTAAACTCTTTAGAACTTATGCGTAATAAAATGAGGATTGACAATTTGTTTTTCCTTTTTTGAGCGATTATTTTAAATTGAGTTATGCAATGTTTTGTACAGGGGCCAGGATTTTTGAAAACGATAGTAGCATATAGTGTGTTCGAAAGTTGTTATAGATAATGAACGTAATGGGTAATTTTTATAATAAATTTATTTGCAGAGAAACTCGAAGAATACGAGGAGGGCAAACACCCTTACCAAGAAAAAGACCCTTTGGAACCCTTTCCAGAAAACACGAATCCCGCAACTGGTGAAGTTGGTGGGCCAAAAGGTCCAGAACCTACTCGTTATGGAGATTGGGAAAGGAAAGGACGTGTAACTGATTTTTGATAGCTGCTTAATTCATTATAAAAAAATGTGTAAATAAATATTTGTCCACTTTGTTGTTGGATATTTAGAAAATAAAGGCCAATTATTGTTTTTGCTTGGTCCTTCAATCTATATTCTCACGGAAAGGTTATTTGTACGTTTATAATTTATTGTCGCGCCCTTAAGGCGCTTGAAACGAGTCTCGATATCGCTTGAGCCACTTACGTCTAAAAGGATTAATTGTTGAAAGTAATATTTTTACCACATAATCTAACGGCAATTATACCGGTTCGGACAGAGAGCTTTTTCCGGAAAATGTTCTTGTTTTTTTTTTTTTAATTGAAAATGGAGTGTTTTTGCGCCTGAAACCGGCAACACTCTATTTTACATTGGGCTGCCAGTTTCAGGCGCAAAAACACACTCCGTTTTCGATTACAAAAAAAAAAATAAGAAAATTTTCCGGAAAATGCTCTCTGTCCAAACCGGTATAATTGCCTTTAGATTATGTGGTAAAAATATTACGTTCAACAATTCATCCTTTTAGACATATTTTCGATTTTGCCAAACCGAGATTAGTTTGAAGCACCTTAAGGCTTTAAGCATTTTTCAATATTGCACTGCTAAAAAGATCATACCTAAAACTTTCGAACAAAATCTTTTTCCCGATGAATAGTACAACGTAACCAGCAACGTAACCTACGCAAGTTTTTGAAAAAGCTGGAAATTGTTCAGGAAAAGTACTTGGAAATTAATTGTATTCTCTGTTGAATTCTGGATGTTCTTGTGCACTTGATGAATTCTTTTTTTTTATTGAAAATCCAATTATTTTCTTGAACTATTTTCATATTTTTGATGTGAAAATTCATCTCTTCCTGTAGAATTTCCACCTTTTTTGGTGAAAAATGCAACTTTTTGGTTGAAAATTAATCGGTTTTAGTTGAGGATTCAAGTATTTTGTCGAGAATTCGTTTTTGTTAGTTAAATCTAACTGTTCTAGTTTTAAATTGTAATCTTCTTTTGTTGAAATATCAGCTATTACATTTTCCGTTGTAAATTAATCTTTCTACGTTGAAAATTTAACTCTTTGGTTAAAACTTTGTTAAAAGATAATTTTTTTGGTTATGGGTTTCCTATCACCACTACGTAGCGCGTCCTCAGGTTGCGGATAGAGGAACGGCCCGTAAGGCTGAACAGCCCCCAAGGTTAGCTGCGAATACAAGAATAAGCAGTCGCGGACAGCCGATAGGAGCCAGTCGTGGGTGTGGTGAATCTAGCACTGGCAAAAATAGGTACACGACAACCATGGCTTGGGGGGACCCACCTATTCGCGTTCATACACAATGGGTGGGTTCTGGCAAGCCAAGGTGCCGCGTGTACCCACCTAGAAACTATACCCGAACCAAAACTAAAAATCTTGTAAGGGAAAAATCCTGCTGCCCATTGGACACTGCAGCGATGACACTGCCCTCAAGGGATGTGTGGAATGATTCGCCTGCATAGGGCCAAAGGGGTATTGATGCCAGTAGGCGCGCTGCCTTGCAGGGGGACGTTAGGGTACGAGGATGAAACTGTAATGTGTCTGACGACAAGTTGACATGGTCCTTGTCAGAGTCGGAAAGCTCCCATACTTAGACCTAGGGAGGTATGGGGGTTATCACTCCTGGGACAGTGGACTCACCTACGATCGGAATAGGATCCTAACGTGCGGATTATCTTGAAACTACCATGGCTAACTTGCAAAATCAAAAAACTACAGTTAAAGATCTAAGGGTGGGAACTCTAAACGCGCGTAGTCTAAAAACTGGCCGATTTAGCGAACTCATTAAGATAGCAATTGATTACAAAACTGACTTAATAGCATTACAAGAAACCTGCTGGTCGGGCGATTTCGCGTCAATTTCTAGGGATAACTATACTTTGCACTGGGGAGGAGCTAAGGGGCAAAGACTGGGGACTGGTTTTCTTATTAATAAACGAATTTCGCAAGCACTTATCGACATGCAATTCATTAACGACCGGTTATCATACATTGTACTAAAGGGTAATTTCAGCAAACACGTATTAATCAATGTGCACTGCCCCACCGAGGACAAAGACGAAGACACTAAAGATCTTTTTTATGAAACAATCGAGCAGGTTTTTGACAAGTTCTCAACGTTTGACGCAAAAATAGTATTGGGGGATTTCAACGCGAAAATTGGAAAAGAACCAATGTATAGGCCTACAATAGGATCAGAAAGTTTGCATGACGTCAGTAATGATAATGGAACCAGAGTAATAAACTTTGCAGCTTCAAAGAACCTCGTTGTCAAAAGCACATATTTCAAGCATAAAAATATACATAAGGCCACCTGGACATCACCAGATGGTAATACTCACAATCAGATTGATCACGTTCTAATTGACAGAAGACGTCATACAAACATTCTCGATATAAGATCGTATAGGGGAGCGGATTTAAATTCAGACCATTTTCTCGTGATAGTAAAACTAAGATCTAGGCTAGCGTTAAGTAAGAAAACAAGCCGCACAGAGCCAACAGTTCGTTTCAATATAGATAAGTTCAAAACAGCAACAGAAACATTAAATTACCAAGTTGAGATTTCTAATAGTTTCGACGCTCTCCAAGAACAGAGAGAAGATAACAATAATCACGAGGAGGACCCGGAAACCCTGTGGAGCAATACGAAAAAGGCGATAAAGGCAGCCGCGAAACTTACGATAGGTTTTAAGAAAGTAACCAAAAGCAAACCATGGTTTGACGAAGAGTGCAAACTCTGGTTTGAGAAACGTCGGAAGGCCAGACTAAGTAGTTTACAAAATAAGTGCGATCAAACACATAAGAAATATCTCGAGATTAGCAAAAGTACAAATAGGCTCTATAGATCCAAGAAAAGGGAGTGGGAAAAGAATAAAATACTAGCAATAGAAGCGCATAATAAACAAAATAACCCGCGTGAGATGTACAGGGGAATCAATTTTATAAGGAAAGGCTTTCAAAGTAGAACGGAAGTAATGAGGGACGAAAATGGCAATCTAGTAGCCGATGCGACAGAGAGACTGAATTTATGGAAAGATTATTTCGATAAACTATTAAATGTACGCGAAGCCCCCGTTGAAGGTAATCTCGGCGAAATCCACACTGCTGATCTATTAATTAACGATCCTACTGATATAGAAATAGAAATGGCCATAAAGAAGTTGAAAAATAACAAAGCCGCGGGCATCGATGACCTACCGTCAGAACTGATAAAAAATGGAGGCCCTTGCCTCACAAGGCAAATTTGTAAATTGATACGCGCAGTTTGGAAAACAGAACGCATGCCGGAAGAATGGAATACCTCTATCATTATTCCCATCTTTAAAAAAGGCGATAAAACTAACTGTAACAACTATCGGGGAATTTCACTTGTGCCTTCGTGCTACAAGATCCTGTCTAATGTTATCCTAAGTACACTAACTCCTTTTGCCGAGGAAATCATTGGAGATTACCAGTGTGGATTCCGCCGAAACCGATCTACAAGCGATCAAATGTTTACAATTAGACAACTGTTAGAAAAGAAATGGGAATTTAAAGAAGCAGTACATCAGCTATTTATCGATTTTAAAAAAGCTTACGACTCTATTATACGCGCGCGAATGTACTGGATCCTAGAGTTCTTGGGTGTGCCAAGAAAATTGGTTAGACTTATCGAAATTTGCTTAAGCGGCAGTAAGGGTAGAATACGCGTAAACGGTAGTTTATCTGAAGAGTTTTCGATCCGCGATGGCCTGAAATAGGGCGATGCACTTTCGTGCGTCCTTTTTAACTTAGTTTTAGAATACGTGGTTAGGCAAGTGCAGGCGAATCCGACCGGTGCTACCCTCAATGGGGTAATACAAATTCTTGGATATGCGGATGATCTCGACGTACTAGGGGATGATAAAGAAACGGTAGCTAAAAATGCAGAAATCTTGATCGCAAAAGCCAAAGAGATTGGCTTGGAAGTTAGCGAATCGAAGACAAAATATATGACCGTCGTCAGGTCCGGACAAAGTAATCAAGACGGGGATCTAATGGCCGGAAATATGAAATTCGAAAGGGTTAACGAGTTTAAATACCTCGGGTCTATTATAACTAGCGAAAATAAGATTAAACCGGAAATCAATGCGCGGCTACACGCTGGCAATGGGTGCTATTATGCAGCAAACACGCTACTAAAATCGCGATCGCTATCTAGAAACATCAAAGTAAGAATTTACAAAACGATAATAATGCCGGTCGTCATGTACGGGTGTGAAACGTGGGCGCTGACGAAAGGAGAAGAGAATAGGTTTAGAGTTTTCGAGAATAAAGTACTTAGAAAAATCTATGGTCCAAAAAGGGACGAAGAGACCGGCGAGTGGAGAAAACTGCATAATGATGAGCTGCACGCTCTCTACGGGTCAGCAAATATTAATAGAGTAATGAAAGCGCGTAAATTAAGATGGGCGGGGCATGTAGCAAGAATGGGCAATGAAAGAACAGTGGCGCAAGTTTTAAGAGGGAGGCCGACTGGTAAGAGACCCCTAGGCAGACCGAGAAACAGATGGGAGAAAAATGTAAGGGATGATCTAAAAGAACTAGGACATGATTACCTAAACTGGATGGAGAATGCACAAGACAGAGATGTGTGGCGGTCTCGGGTAGACGAGGCAATGAACTTTCGAGTTCGAACTGCTAATCTATAATAATAATGATTTTAGTTAAAAATTTAACTATTTTATTGAAAATTCAACTGATTGGTTGAAAATTCAACTGTTTGGTCGAAAATTCATCTTTTGGGCTTGAAAATTCAACAATTTCCTTGAAATTTTTTTTCTTGGCTGAAGTTTTTTTTCCAAAATGAGACAATTTGGTAGAAAAATGTAACTATTTGGTTGATAATTGATGTATTTTGTTGCAAATTTATCTTTTTTTGGTAGAAAAACGATTTTTTGGTTAAAATTGCAAGGGTTTGGTTCAAATTAAACTGATTTAGTTGAGAAATCAAGTGTTTTGTTCAAAATTCTTTTTGACTTGAAATTTGAACTACTTTTTTAAAAGTTAATTTTTTGGTTGAAGATTCATAATTTTAGTTGAAAATTCGTTTTTTGTCAAAAATGAATCTTTTTTTTTTTGGTTAAAAATTAATTTTTTTAACTGAATATTTAACTATTTTGTTGAAAATTCAATTTCTTTATTAGAAATTCAACTGTTTTATTGGAAATTCGTCTTTTTAGCATACAAATTATACAATTTGATAGAAGATTCAACTATTGGCTACAAAATTCAACTATTGTGTACAAAAGTTTTTTTCTAAATTCAAATCAAACTATTTAATTGAAAATTTATCTAATTGTTGAAAATTCGTCTTTTTTTGCCTTGTAAATTCAACAATTCAATTGAAATTTCTTCTCTTCCTTAACCAAATTTCAAAAAATTTAAAATTCATCTCGTCCTGTAGAAATTTCACCTTTTCGATGAAAAATATGACTTTTTATTTAAAAATTAATCTGTTTCGCTTGAAAATGTACTTTTTTGTTGAAAATTTGTATTTTGGGCTCAAAAACTCAACAATTTGGTATAAAATTTAAATATTTGTTTGAAAATGTATGTATTTTCTTGAAAATTTGTCTTTTTTGGCAGAAAAACAATGTTTTGGTTAAAATTGCAAGGGTTTGGTTCAAAATTAAACTGCTTTAGTTGAGGAATGAATTTTTTTGTTCAAAATTCGTCTTTTACTTGAAACTTGAACTACTGTTTTAAAAGTTAAATTTTTGGTTGAAGATTCAAAATTTTAGTTGAAAATTCGTTGTTTTTTTTTGTTAAGAATTAATTTTTTAACTAAAAATTTTGTTGAAAATTTATATTCTTGGGTTGAAAATTCAACTGTTTTATCGGAAATTCGAATTTTTGGCTTGAAAATTCTACAATTTGGTAGAAGATTCAACTATTTGCTACAAAACTGAATCATTGTGTACAAAATTCGTTTTTTTTTTAAATTGATAATTAATTTTCTTGAATGAAAACTTAACTGATCCATTCTTGGTTAAAAATATTATTAATATTATTATATTAAAAATATTAATTAAAAATAATTAAATAAAAATTTGGACTAATATTACATCTATTGTTCAAACTATTTAATTGAAAATTTATGTAATTTGTTGAAAATTTGTATTTTTGTTAGAAAATTAATCTTCTTGCTTCAAGATTCGTATTTTTGCCTGGTAAATTCAACAATGTCATTGAAATTTGTTCTCTTTCTTAACGTAAATTGAAGAAAAAAAATTTAATTCATCTCTTCCTGTAGAAATTTCTCCCTTTTTGGTGAAAAATGTAACTTTTTGTTTAAAAATTAATCTGTTTCGCTTGAAAATTTATTTTTTTTGTTGAAAACTTGTATTGTCTGCTAAAAAATTTAACAATTTGGTACAAAATTTAAATATTTGGTTGAAAATTGATGTATTTTCTTGAAAATTCATTTTTTTTTAAGGGCATGAATTCTTCTGGTTAAAAATGCAACTTTTTGCTTAGAAATTAATCTGTTTTAGTTGAGGATTCAAGAATTTTCTTGAAAATTCGCCTTTGTTGGTTAAATCCAACAGTTTTTAATTTTTAATTATTATCTTTTTTGATGAAATATCAACTATTCTATTTTTCGTTGAAAATTCATCTTTCTAAATTGAAAATTCAACGCTTTGGTTAAAACTTTCTTAAAAAATAATTTTTTTGGTTAACGAATCATAATTTTAGTTGAAAATTGAACTATTTTGTTGAAAATTCAACTGTTTTGTCGGAAATCCGTCTTTTGAGGCTTTTTGGCTTGAAGATTCAAAATTTTAGTTGAAAATTTGTTGTTTTTTTTTTGGTTAAGAATTAATTTGTTTAACTGAAAATTTAAGTATTTTGTTGAAAATTTATATTCTTGTGTTGAAAATTCAACTGTTTTATCGGAAATTCGACTTTTTGCCTTGAAAATTCTACAATTTGGTAGAAGATTCAACTATTTGCCACAAAATTGAACTATTCTGTACAAAATTCGTTTTTTCTCAAATCGAAAATTAATGTTCTTGAATGAAAATTTGACTACTCTATTCTTGGTTGAAAATTGATCTTTTTAGTTTAAAAATACAGCTATTTAGATTAACAATTTTAGAAATGAAAAAAATATTAAATAAAAATAATTCAATTAAAATTTGGACTAATATTACATCTATTGTTCAAACTATTTAATTGAAAACTGGTTGAAAATTCGTATTTTTGTTACAAAATTAATGTTATTGCTTGAAAATTCAACTATTTTGTTGATAACTTATATATTTTGTTCAAAATTCGTCTTTTTTGGTAGAAAATTAAGCTTCTCTGTTGCAAATGCATCTTTTTGGTTAAAAATTTAACTATTTGTTTAAAAATGTAACTTTTCGGTTGGCAATCAATCTGTTTTGGTTGATGATTCAACTATTTTGTTGGAAATTCGTTCTTTTTAGCTTGATTCAACTGTTTTTTATTTAAAATGACAATCCTTTCTTGGCATAATTTGAAAAACTCGAAGGAAGGAATTCTGCCAAATTCACACACATAATTAAGAATTCAGTTTCAGTGTGGTTTCAGTTGAAGGGCAGTTACAAAGAATGTCACGTTTGTGTGCATAATAGAACGGATAAAAATTTAAAATTTATTTATGTAAAATTTTATTATTGCATTTTTAGTTAGAATAATTAATTTTGCACCAAGAAAAGGGAATTTTCAACAAAATAGTTAAATTTTCAACCAAACTGAAGAATCTTTGTTAAAAAAATGAATTCTCCATAAAAAGTTGATATTTAAACTAAAAAATATTTGAATTTTCAATAAAAAAACTGTTAAATTAAACCAAAAAATACGAATTTTCAACCAAGAAAGATTTTTCATCCAAGTAAGATTTTTCAATCAATGAAGAAAAAAAATCTCATCCAAAATTTTGATTTTTCAAGTCATAAAGACGAATTTTTGGAAAAAAGTTGAATTTACAACACAAAAATATTCATTTTCTACCAAAATTATTGAATTTTCCGCTAAAAAATACGATTTTTCAAAAAAATAAGTGAATTTTCAACTGAAAAATATCAATTTTCTAGCAAAAATGAAACAGCTACATTTTTAGTAGTTTAAAAAAAAAAGAATTTTCAACACAAAAAAAAACGTTTTTTCAACCAAATTTGTTACATTTTAAACCAAAGAAATGAACTTTTAACTACAGTGATGAACATCATCAATAAAAAAAAATTTAACCAAATAGTTGAATTTTCATCTCAGAAGATGAATTTTCTATAAAAAAAAGAAAGATTTATAAAAAATTTTCAATAAAAAAAAAACTAATTTTCAACGAATGAAATGAAATTTTAACCAAAACGATTCATTTTCTGCCAAAAAAGAATCATTTTTTACAAAATACATGCATTTTCAACCAAATACTTCTAATTTTTAATGGAATTTTCAACCTAATATTTAAATTTTTAACCAGAAAGGTCAATCATGTCAATCATTAACATTTCTGGTAGAAAATGAATCGTTTTGGTTGCAATTTCATTTCTTTCGTTGAAAATTATTTTTTTTATTGAAAATTAATTTTTCTAAATCTTTCTTTTTTTTAATAGAAAATTCATCTTCTGAGATGAAAATTCAACTATTTGGTTAAATTTTTTTTTATTGGTGATGACCCTGTGATAACCTAATGTTCCCCCAAAAGAAGACAAATTTGTAATGAAATAGATGAATTTTCAACTAAAAAATGTAAATTTTGTACAAAAAATAGAATAGTTTAATTTTCAGTTAGAGAAATATGTTTTTAAGCAAATAAAATAAACTTTCAAACGAAATAGTTACATTTAAAAAAAAAAAGAAATGAATTTTCAACCAAACTAGAGGCTCATACGCGCGCTCCGCGCGCGAACAATTTATTTACATGTAAATATTTTATTTGGAAATGAAGTTCAATAAAATACCATTACATTAATTTTTACTTCAATAATTTTGATTTGTACACGGCTTCGCATGGATACCTTCTCACGATGCAGAATAAATAATTGTGCAACTCTAAACATTTTCATGCAACTTCGGAAAAAAACTTATAAAATGTCGGCGCGTACAAATTTTCATAGAAATACACAGTAAGTGATCTCGACTCGAGAAGAGTCCAGATGTCAAGCCATTTCGAGCGTGCATAGCACTCGGATGGATGACCATCTGCGACGTATACGACCGAGTTGTGTATTCGCTGCGTTTTAACCTCGGTTTCAATTAATGTCGAGCAGGAGGTTTGACGGCAGGGTTTCTTCGATAAATTGCCAAACTCTTAATTTGTTCATGAAAATATTTTAAATAATTAATAAATCTTGGAAATTTGAAGAGCATAATAGAAAGAAGTCATCGGAACGATATTCTTAGTTAATTCTGTAAAAAATTTACCCTATTCGTTGAAAAATAGCCAAATTCTTATTTGGTGATCAAATTTGTTTAAATAATTAATAATTCTTGTAAATTTACAAAACAACATAGAAAAGAGCATCGGAAAGACAATCTTAGTTGACTCCGGAAACAAATCTTGTCTATTCCTTGACAAATGCCCAAACTCTGAATATGCTTATGAACATTGTTTAAATAATTAATAATTATTGTAAATGTGCAAAGTATCGTAGAAAATAGTTATTGAAAATACATTCTTTGTCCATTCTGGAAACAAATTGGGCCTATTCTTTCAGAAATAGCCAAACTCTTAATTTTTTAATGAAAATTGTTTAAATAATTAATAAATCTTGTAAATTTGCAAAACAATACAGAAAAAAGGCATCTGAAATATATTCTTATTTAATTCTGTTAGAATTGAGCCTGCTCCTTGAAAAACAGCCAAACTCTGAATATGTTTATACAAATTGTTTGAATAAATAGTAATTATTGTAAATTTGCAAAGTACCGTAGAAAAGAGTTATTGAAAATACATTCTTGGTGATCCCGTAAACAAACTGAGCCCATTCATTGAAAAATGGCTGAACTCTTAATTTGTTGAAATATTTAATAATTATTGTAAATTTGCAAAGCATCATAGAAAAAGTCATCGGAAAGATATTCTTGGTTAATTATGCAAAAAAATTGAGCCTATTCGTTGAAAAATAGCCAAATTCTGAATTTTTTATGAAAATTGTTAAAATTGTTAAAAATTATTGTAAATTTACAAAGCAACATAGAAAAGAGTCATCGGAAAGATATTCTTAGTTGACCCCGTAAACAAATTGTGCCTATTCTTTGAAAAATAGCCAAAATCTGAATATGTTTATGAAAATTGTCGAAATAATTCTTGTATATTTGCAAAGTATCGTAGAAAATGGTTATTCGATTCACATTCTTTCTTGATACCCTGAACTTATTTATCCTATTCATTGAGAAAAGGCCAAGCTCACAATTTGTTTATGAAAATTGTTTAAGTAATTAATAATTCTTGGAAATTTGCAAAGCATCATACAAAAAAGTCATCGGAAAGACTTTGCATAGCATTATAGAAAAAAAGTAATCGGAAAGATATTCTTGGTTAATTCTATAAAAAAATTTAACCTATTCGTTGAAAATAGCAAAAATCTGAATTTGTAATGAAACATAGAAAAAGAGTCTTCGGAAAGACATACTTAATGGACTCCGTAAACAAATTGTGCCTATTCCTTGAAAAATAGCTAAACTCTGGATATTTTGATAAACATGTTTAAATAATTAATAATTATTGTAAATTTTCAAAGTACTGAATATAAATAGGAAAGAGTTATCCGAAAAACGTTTGTTGAAAAATGGCCAAAGTCTTAATTTGTTTATCAACATTGTCTAAATAATAATTCTTATCTAATTTTTTAAAAAATTGAGCTTATTCGTTGAAAAATAGCCAAACTCTAAATTTTGTAATCGAAATTGTTCAAATAATTAATAATTGTTGTAAATTTACAAAACATAGTAAAGAGTCATCGGAAAGACAATCTCAGTTGACTCTGTAAACAAATTGTTCTGAATGTGTCTATGACAATTGTTTAAATAATTGATAATTATTATAAATTTTTAAAGTATCATAGGAAATAGGTATTTAAAAAACATGCTTAATTAATTACGCAAAGAAATTGAGCCTATTTTTTAAAAAATAGCCAAACTCGTGATTTGTTTATCAAAATTGTTTAAATAATGATTCATTCTTTGAAATTTGCAGAGCATTATAGCAAAACGTCACTGGAAAGATATTCTTACTTAATTCTATTAAAAATGGAGCCTATTCGTTACAAAATAACCAAAATCTCATTTTTTTAATTGAAATTGTTTAAATTATTAATAATTATTGTGAATTTACGAAGCGACATAGAAAAGTGTCATCAGAAATACATTCGTAGTTACTTTGTAAACAAACTGTACCTATTTCTTGAAAAATAGCCAAACTATGAATTTGTTTGTGAAAATTGTTTAAATAATTAATAATTCTTGGGAATATATCAAGCATAGAAAAAAGTCACCGGAAAGATATTCTTAGTTGACTCCATTTTCTTTAAAGATAAATAAGCCAAGGGTAAACCCCTTTTTAAAATTTTCTAAACTTCTATAAATTCCAAAAATAATTTAAATTTTAATGTTTTCTCATAAAAATATGACAGATGAATTCATATTTTCAATTGTTTAAGATTGCAATAATAGTTAAAATTGGAAGGAAGCTATATTCTTTGAAAATGTAACTGAAAGTTAAATAAAATAAAATTATAAACGTTCATAATTTTTTATTGTTAGTTAAAATTATAAGGATGTAATCGTCTTTTAAAATATAAATGAAAGTAAAATAAAAGAAATTTCTAAATGTTCATAATTTGTATTGTTTATTATTCTAATAGAAAAAAAATTTCTAAAAAAAGTAAGGCTTTATAATTTTAAAAAGAAATATTAAAAAATGAGCCAAAATATTAATTAAAATTTGTAATTTTGTCTTTAAAAATAATTAGCCCAGAGTGGAATTATTTTGATTTGCTTAAGATTTCTAAATTGTTTAAATTTAAAAAAAGTCATAGACGTCGAAAATGCAACTAAAATAAACATAAAATGAATTGCTAAATATTCATAATTTTCCATTATTTATAATTATAATGAAAAAATTTCAACTTGTAGTTGAAATTATAAATTTTTTTAAAACTTGCTTCAAAGCTATCTAAATTTTTAAAAAATTGAAAAAAAACACAGAATGAATTCATTAAAATGCTTTAATATTACAGCACACTAAAAATGAGGGGAAAGTATATTGCATGTGAAAAATTATTTCAAAAAATCTTTAAAAAGCACAATAGCATTGTATTGAAGACATTATTAATGTTCTGGAAGCAATTAACAAAAAGAATAAAGACTGAAATTAATGAAAACTTTTAAAATTATTAAAATTTGTACTGGGTTTTTAATTCTCATTAGATATATTGTGCATATATTTTCTTCTAAAAGTGAATTTGTTTAAAATGTTCAAATGGTTTTGATTTTAATATTATAGTTCAGATAGAAAAGTTGTGCTTATTATTAAAAAGGTTATAGCTGCAACTATGTTTTAATGTAAGCTAAAAAATAGCCAAACTCTGAATTTGTTTATGAAAATTATTTGAATAATCAATAATTATTTTAAATTTACAAAGTACCGTAGGAAAGACTCATCGAAAAGGCATTCTAAGTTGATTCCGTAAACAAATTGAGCCTATTAGTTGAACAATGGCCAAACTAAAGATATTCTTAGATAATTATGTAAAAAAATTTGAGCCTATTCGTTGAAAAATAGCCAAATTCTGTATTTGTTTATGAAAATTGTTTAAATAATTAATGATTCTTGTACATTTGCAAAGTATAATATCAAACAGTCACCTGCAAAGCATTCTTAGTTGATTTCGTTAAAAAAAAACTAAGCCTTTTCGTTGAAAAATAACCAAACTCTGAATTTTCTCACAAAAATTGTTTAAATAAATAAATCATAATTCTTTGGAATTTGTAAATTACTATAGAAAAGAGTCATCGCAAACATATTATCATTTAAATCTGTAAAAGAATTTAGCCTATTCATTGAAAAACAAAATTCATTATAAAAAAATCTTAGTTGGAAATAATTAATAATTCTTGTGAATTTGCGAAACATTATGAAAAAAACTCATCGAAAAGACATTCTTAGTTGATTTCGTTAAAAAAAATTAAGCCTATTCGTTTTAAAATAGGAAACTCTGAATTTCCTTACAAAAATTGTTTAAATAAATCATAATTACTGGGAATTTCTAAAGCACTATAGAAAAGAGTCACCGCAAAGACATTCTCAGTTAATTTTGTAAAAACATTGAGACTATTCGTTGAAAAACAAAATTTATTATTAAAAGAATCTTAGTTTTAAATCAATAACTCTTGGGAATTTGCAAAACAACCATAAAAAAAATCATCTAAAAGACATTCTTAGTTGATTCCGTGAACAAATTAAGCCTATTCCTTGAAAAATAGAGAACTCTGAATTTCCTCACAAAAATTGTTTAAAATTTGAATTTGCAAAGCAACATATAAAAGAGTAATCGCAAAGATATTCTCAGTTAATTTTTTTTTTAGCATATTTTTTGAAAAATAGACAAACTATGAAATCTTGGGAATTTTCAAAGCAAAATAGAAAAGAGTCATCGCAAAAATATTCTTAGATAATTTTTTTAACAAATTGAGCATATTTGTTGAAAAATAGACAAACTATAAACTCTTGGGAATTTTCAAAGCACCATAGAAAAGAGTCATCGCAAAGATATTCTTAGTTAATTTTTTTGTAATTGAGTCTATTTGTTGAAAAATAGAAAAGCTCTGAATTTGTTTATAAAAATTGTTTAAATAATTAATAATGCTTCCAAATGTGCTAAGTTTCATATCAAACAGTCACCGCAAAAGCATTCTTAGTTTATTCCGTTAAAAGAAGCTAAGCCTGTTCGTTGATAAATAACAAAACTTTGAATTTTTTTTTAATTGCCAAAAAAACTTGATGCACTAAACTAATTGATCCTATTCGTTGAAAAATGGCCAAGTTCTTGATTTCTTCATGAAGATTGTTTAAATAATTAATAATTCTTAGAAATTTACAAAGCATCATATAAAAAAAGTCATCGGAATGATATTCGTAGTTAATTCTGTAAAAAATGTAGCCTATTCGTTAAAACATAGACAAATTATAAATTTTCAATGAAAATGGTTTAAAACATTATTAATTGTTGCAAATTTACAAAGCAACATCGAAAAGAGTCATCAGAAAGACTTTCAATGTCATCATAGAAAAAAGTAATCGGAAAGATATTCTTGGTTAATTCTATAAAAAAATTTAGCCTATTCGTTGAAAATAGCCAAAATCTGAATTTGTAAAGAAACATAGAAAAAGAGTCTTCTGAAAGACATACTTTTTGACTCCGTAAACAAATTGTGCCTATTCCTTGAAAAATAGCCAAGCTCTGGTTATGTTGATGAACATTGTCTAAATAATTAATAATTCTTGTAAATTTTCAAAGCATCGTACATAGGAAAGAGTGATTTGAAAAACATTTTTTTATTGATTCCGTAAAAAAATTGAACCTATTCGTTGAAAAATGGTCCAACTCTTCATTTGTTTATCAACAGTGTTCAGATAATAATTAATTCTTTGAAATTTGCAGATCATTATATAAAAAAAAGTCATCGGAAAGATATTCTGACCTAATTCTGTAAACAATTGAGCCTATTCGTTTAAAAATAGCCAAACTGTTAATTTCTTAATCGAAATTGTGTAAATAATTAATAATTCTTGTAAATTTATAAAGCAAAATAGAAAAGAGTAATCAGAAAGATATTCTTAGTTAATTCTGTGAAAAAATGTAGCCTATTCGTTGACAAATAGCTGAAATCTGAATTTGTTTATGAATATTGTTCAAATAATTATTAATTATTGTATATTTGCAAAGTATCGCAGAAAATAGTTATTGGAAATACATTCTTTGTTGATTATGGAAACAAATTGGGCCTATTATTTCAGAAATAGTCAAACTCTTAATTTTTTGATAAAAATTGTTCAAATAATTAATAAATCTTGTAAATTTGAGGAACAATATAGAAAAAAGTCATCTGAAATATATTCTTATTTAATTCTGTTAAAATTAAGCCTACTCCTTGAAAAATAGCCAAACTCTGAATATGTTCATAAAAATTGTTTGATTAATAATAATTATTGTAAATTTGCGAAGTACCGTATAAAAGAGTTATTGTAAATACATTCTTGGTGATCCCGTAAATAAACTGAGCCCATTCATTTAAAAATGGCCGAACTCTTAATTTGTTGAAATAATTAATAATTATTGTAAATTTGCAAAGCATGATAGAAAAAGTCATCAGAAAGATATTCTTAGTTAATTCTGCAAAAAGTTGAGCCTATTCGTTGAAAAATAGCCAAACTCTGAATATGTTTATGAAAATTGATGAAATAATTAATAATTATTGTATATTTGAAAAGTATCGTAGAAAGTAGTTATTCGAATTACATTCTTTCTTCATACCCTGAACTAATTTATCCTATTCGTTGAAAAAAGACCAAGCTCATAAAGTCATCGGAAAGATATTCTTGGTTAATTCTATAAAAAAATTTAGCCTATTCGTTGAAAATAGCCAAAATATGAATTTGTGAAGCAACCTAGAAAAAGAGTCTTCGGAAAGACATACTTTTTGACTCCGTGAACAAATTGTGCCTATTCCTCGAAGAATAGCTAAATTCTGGATATGTTGATAAACATGTTTAAATAATTAATAATTACTGTAAATTTTCAATGTATCATACATAGGAAAGAGTTATTTGAAAATGTTTTTTATTGATTCCGTAAACAAATTGAGCCTACTCGTTGAAAAATTGTCAAACTCTTAATTTCTTTATCAACATTGTTTAAATAATAATTAATTCTTTGAAATTTGTAGAGCATTATAGAAAAATGTCACCGGAAAGATATTCTTATCTAATTCTGTAAAAAATTGAGCCTATTCGTTGAAAAATAGCTAAACTCTAAATTTTTTAATCTAAATTGTTTAAATAATTAATAATTCTTGTAAATTTACAAAACATAATAAAGAGTCATCGGAAAGACAATCTTAGTTGACTCCGCAAACAAATTGTTCTGAATGTGTTTATGAAAATTGTTTAAATAATTAATAATTATTGTATATTTTCAAAGTATCGTACATAGGAAAGAGTTATTTGAAAAACATTCTTTATTGATTCCGTAAACAAATTGAGCCTATTTTTTAAAAAATAGCCAAACTCTTGATTTTTTTATCAAAATTGTTTACATAATGATTTATTCTTTGAAATTTGCAGAGCATTATAGCAAAAAGTCACTGGAAAGATATTCTTACTTAATTCTATAAAAAATAAAGCCTATTCGTTAAAAAATAGCCAAAATCTCAGTTTTTTAGTTGAAGTTGTTTAAATAATTGAAAATTATTGTAAATTTACAAAGCAAGATAGATAACAGTCATCGGAAAGATATTCTTAGTTGCATTCGTACACAAATTGAGCCTATTCGTTGAAAAACAGCCAAAATCTGAATATCTTTATGAAAATTGTTGAAATAATGATTAATTATTGTATATTTGCAAAGTATCGTAGAAAAGATTTATTGGGAATACATTCTTTTTCGATTCCCTAAACTAATTGATCATATACCTTGAAAAATGGCCATGTTCTTGATTTGTTTATGAAAATTGTTTAAATAATTAATAATTATTGAAAATTTGCAAATCATCATACAAAAAAGTCATTGGAAAGATATTCTTACCTAATTCTGTAAGAAAATTTAGCAAATCTGTTAAAAAATAGCCAAACTCTACCTGTTCGTTAAAAAATAGGCAAACTTTAAATTTCTGTATGAAAATTATTCAAA
>CAKNYM010052757.1:97518-114499 GCA_932195095.1 Andricus curvator | reverse complement strand
ATATATATATATATATATATATATATATATATATATATATATATATACCTATCTTGAAAAATATGGAAAACCTCTAAAGTGTAAAGTTGTGAAGCGAAATTTGACATATTACAGGATCAATATATAAGGGGGTAATAATTACAAAAAATTGTATTAGTTGATATTTCAACCAAGAAGGATGAAATTTCATTAAAAAAAAAAAGAATTTTTAAACCAAAAAGACGAATTTTAAAACAAATATTTTTTAGTAGTGAAAGAAAAAAGAGTTCACCTAAATTGTTGAACCGACGCAGTTGAATTTTCAATTTAAAAAAATCAGTTTTCAACTAAATAGTCAAACTTTAACCAAAGAGATGAATTTTCAACTAAAAATATGAAACTTTAACAAAAAAATGATTTCTTAACAAACTGTTTTTTTTCAAACAGTTGCATTTTCACCTAAGAAAGATTAATTTTCTACTAAAACAGATGACTTTTTAAATCAGAAAGACAAATATTAAAAAATGTAGTTGAATTTTCATCCAAAAAATATTTAAATTGATTTTTCTACACAAAATGTGAATTTTTCTCAAAAGGTAAATTTTCTCCGAAATAGTTGAATTTTCAACAAAAGAGTAGATTTCTGGACCAAAAAGGATGACTTTTTAACAAATTTATTGAATTTTCAACCAAAAAGTTGCATTCTTATCCAAGAAAGATGAATTTTCTACTCAGAAAGATTAATTTTTTAATAAAAAAGATACATTTTCAAAAAAAGAATCGAATTTTCATCTAAAAAAGATTTCAGTTGATTTTTGAACACAAATTGTGAATTTTTTTCAAATGGTCAATTTTCTACGAAATAGTTGAATTTTCAACAAAACAGTAGATTTTTGGACCAAAAAGGATGACTTTTTAACAAATTTATTGAATTTTCAACCAAAAAGTTGCATTCTTATCCAAGAAAGATTAATTTTCTACTCAGACAGATGAATTTTTTAATAAAAAAGATAAATTTTGAAAAAAAGAATCGAATTTTTATCTAAAAAAGATTTCAGTTGATTTTTCAACACAGAATGTGAATTTTTTTCAAAAGGTTAATTTTCTACGAAATAGTTGAATTTTCAACAAAACAGTAGATTTTTGGACCAAAAAGGATTACTTTTTAACAAATTTATTGAATTTTCAACCAAACAGTTGCATTCTTATCCAAGAAAGATGAATTTTCCACTCAGATGAATTTTTAAGTAAAAAAGATAAATTTTCAACCAAAAAAAAAATAGTCGAATTTTCATCCAAAAAAGATTTCAGGTGATTTTTCAACAAAACAGTTAAATTTTCGACCAAAGAGGATGACTTTTCAACAAAATTATTGAATTTTCAACCAAACAGTTGCATTCCTATCCAAGGAAGATGAAATTTCTACTAAAGCAGATGAATTTTAAAAACAAAATGACAAAATTAAAAAAAAAATAGTTGGGTTTTCATCCAAAAAACATTTCAATTGATTTTTCAACATAAAAATATGAATTTTTCTCAATAGGTAAATTTTCTACGAAATATTGGAATTTTCAATTAAAAAGATAGACTTTTTAACAAAAACTGTTGAATTTTGAAACAAATAATAAAATTTACAACTAAAAAGATCATTTTCAGGAGGAAGCAACTGCAGGAAAATAAATATAAAGAAAATAAATTACTAACAAGAATCTTATATCAGGGTTACCGCAAAAAATAATTTTAAAAATTCTCTAATTTTTCCCTGACCAATTTTTCATTTTCCCTGACCATTAATATTCAAAGACCAGAATATTACATTTGTAACATTTTTAACCTAGAATATTTTATAAGCAGAATAAAACAATTTCAAATAAAAATTGAAAAATTTCAAATTTATTCTGCTTGACAGCTTTCTAAAGTTATAGAAATTCCCTGACTTTTACAAGATTTTTTTTCTAAATCCCTGACTTCTAAAAAAAATTGTTGTTGGCTAGGTTCCTTTTTTCACTCACCAGTTTTCTTTGGCGCGTAAAGTTAAATTCATATTGAATTTCTGTACAATTTCTGCGAGTTACTTGTTTCATTTGTGAATTTCCGAAAAATAAATAAAATTAAAAACAAAATACTTTAATAGATTCATGGAACGAATATGTCCAGAAAACGCGGTAAAAAACGGCTTATAGAAACTTAGAATCAAATTCGAATAGTCGAATTTAATTCTACCTTGAATAGTTCATCCACAAATACCTTGAAAATTAAAAAAAAAAATCTTTTTTAAATGTTAAAAATATATTAAAAGTACTGTCAGATTATTACACACGCGGCGAGACATAATTTGTTAATGCGGTCAAAGAAATCTGCTAATTTTAAAGAATTGTAAGTAAATGAAGAAAACTGTGTCATTGATGTTGAATTTACTTGCTATAAACTTCTGTAAATTATAATACGTTTTCAAATTATATCAGATTTTCTGTAAAATCTATAACAAAATGTTGGAAAATAAACCGAACGGTAATCAGGTTCAAGTAAATGGAAAATTGAATTAACGACAACAAATTTATTACTATAATAAAAGTATAATATATATATCTACATCTGCTTTATCAGCTCAACACTCGCGTGCACTGCACTTCAACACATACAGCGTTTTTAAGTAATGTCTTGTGAACTTTCACCCCTATTGTTTACAAATTATATAAATAACTGAAAAACATGCCCTAGTATTTATTTCTTACAACGAAATAACGATATGAAATGAGAATCTTGCTGGCACCAAGCTACACTAGTTAAGTGGTCAAAAACAAATAATGTTCCTAAACATTCAAGTTCTCACGTTCTTCTAAGTTTTTGAAACCAGTTTAGCGAGACCGAAAATCTCGATCTTTTTACATTTCTTTAAAAGGGTTTCCAAATATGATAAATATATATAGCATTAGAAAAAATTACTTAACAACGTATACAAATTACATTAGTATAAAAATAAAAAGTATATCTGACCGAATCCATTTCAAATCAGGCAGGTTCTACAATTGAAGTCGCAGAATCTCTCGGGGACAAAATATGTTGTTTTTTAGAGGAAATTAGGCGATAGGTGATTTGTGAAAAAAAAATTTCCCAATTTTTGACCTAATTTAGATATTTAAGATTTCTTTTCAGATTTTGGTGGATTTTATCGCCTTCTTTCAAACTCCACGAGAAAATTTAGAAAATGTTGAAAATTAACAAAATGTGGCGGTTTTTCTGAAAATATTGAAATTCGATTTTCTCAAAAAACCCACACTTGTATTTTTTGCCATTTTTTTTTAATTTGTACTATCATAACGAAAATACCTTGTGAGTTTTATGCGGGTTAAATAACTTTTGTTGCCAGGAGAATTTTTTTTTTCATAAAATCGAATTTTCGCATTTTTCTTGCAAACAAAAACATTTTTGATATCTTGCACCATTTCCGAGGAAAATAAAAAATTCAATTCTCATAAAGAAAAAAATTCTCTTTACCACAAAACTGGTTTAGCCCGCATAAAACTGATAGAATATGTGTTTTATATAAATAAAAATTTGTAAAAAATATTTAAAGAAATACAAAATGTGGGGTTTGCCCCCTTTCTCAGAAATTGCCCATATGTTTCTAGTCCTTCAACTTGTTTTTCAAATTTTATATATAAATTAACAATTGAAATTCGAAGGAACTTTTTGTAGAAATTTTTCAACTGTGCCAATTATTTTTTTTACATTTTTTCGTATCTGTTGTTGTTTGCAAAAAAATGCAAAAATTCGACTTTATGAAAAAAAAATCTCCTGGCCACAAAAGTTATTTAGCCTGCATAAAACTCAGAAATTATTTTCCTTATGATAGTACGAAACAAAAAATTGAGAAAAAATATAAGTGTTTGAGAAAATTGAATTTCAATAGTTTCAGAAAAACCGCCACATTTGGTTAATTTTCAACATTTTCTAAATTTTCTCGTGGAGTTCGAAAGAAGGCGATAAAATCCACCAGAATCTGAAAAGAAATCTTAAATATCGCAATTTGGTCAAAAGTTATATAAGTTTAAAGAGAAAATTGGGATCTTTTTTTGAAAAACAAAACAAAAAATTCAAATACGCATAACTTCGTGAAATTTTTTTTTCCACAAATCGCAAAAATACGTATCGCCTAATTTCCTCTAAAAAACAACATATTTTGTCCCCGAGAGATTTCCAGGGATAACCCGTCGGATATCCTGCAAGTCGAAAATTGGGATATCCCCAAGATATCCAGCATATCCATGGGACGTTTCTGGGATATTCAAATGTCCCAAGTAGGTTATTACAATTTTTATACATCCTAATTAAAGGGATCACAGCGCAAAAGGAGCTCAAAAAAGGTGAATTAGGGAGGTTTTCCCACGAAAAAGGGGAAAATAGGGGAAAGATGTTACATTTTTAAATAATTTTCAATGATTTTTCAATGATTTCTGCCATTAAAGATTTATTTTTAAAAATTTTATATACTTAGATCGTTGGAAATCCATTCAGAGTTATATAAAAAAGTCCGAGAAAAAAATAAAATTAGATAAATACCAAATTTTGATATGTTTCACATCGTTCTTATAAATATTTCTTTCCAAGATTTGTCATTTCCTCCAAAACAAGTGCAGAAAATTTTTTTTAATTGGTTAATATCTTTTGTTTTCTTTCTTAAATTTACAATTTAAAATTGCTTTTAAATTAAACAAAAATTTTGCCTTATTTAAAATTTTTTGAAAATATACAAAAACATTTTTTTTGAATAAGTCGAACCTGAAATTGCGTCCGCTTGAACTAAAGAAACATGTTATTCTTTTTTATTCATGGAAAACATTTTTTTTCGTGGTTTATAACGTTCCAAAATCGCAAAAAAAGGTATGAAATCCCAAAAATCCTAACTCGCGACAAAAATTTTTTTCCGAAAAAGCAAAATAAAAAAATGCTTCTTTGGTTCAAGCTCAATAAATTTCAGGTTCGACATATTCAACTTTTTCTAAATGTGTGCATATGACTCAATCCAAAAAAACATGTTTTTGCACATTTTCAAAAAAATGTAACTGAGCAAAAAATTTATTTTTAAACTTCAAAATTTGAAATTTGCAACAAATAAGATAATTTTTGAACAAAATAGTTGAATTGTTGAATTAAGAACATCAGTTTTTAACCAAAAATCGAATACTTTCATTTTCGTTTCAAAAAATTAATTTTCAATTGAAAAAACTGAATTTTCTCCCAAACTGTTGAATTTTGAAGCCTGAAAGAAGAATTTCCTACAATGCAGTTGATTTTTCAACACGAAACTATGAATTTTCAATTAAAAAGTTAATTTTCAACCAAACATTGAAATTTTTAGTTAAAAAACCTAGTTTTTAACAAACAAAAAAACTTTCAACTAAAATGATGAATTTTTAACTAAAAAATGAATTTTTAACAAAGTAGTTCAAAATTCAAGAAGATTAATTTTGTACAAAAAAGGACGAATTTTTAACAAATTACATACATTTTTAACCCAATAGTTGAATTTTCAAAATAGAAAAGATCAACTTTGAACCAAAAATGGCATTGCTACATTTTCATTTCAAGTAACTAATTTTCAAATGAAAAAAAAAACAATTTTCTACGAAATTATTTAATTTTTGAGCCAACAAAAAGAACTTGATTTTCAACCAAAAATACAGATTTAAAAAAATATATATATTTTCAACCAAATAGTTACATTTTTAACCAATTTTCTGCAAAAAATATAACTTTTGAACGAAATTCATGAACTTGCAACCAAATAGTTGAATTTCCGACTAAAAAAGATAAATTTTCAAACACGAATGGAATAGTTCAATTGTGAGTTTAAAAAAAATTAATTTTCAACGAAAAAAAAAGTTTCAACAATAGTTAAATGTTCAAGCAAAGATTTAAAAATATCAAAAATTGCTCAAGTTAGAACATTTAAAATTGCAGCTGATGAATTTGGAATATTCCATTTTTTAATTAGGTATTTAACTTTGTACATTTCAACTAAAATGTGTTAAACTTCTAATACTTATTTGAAAAGTACTATATATTTTGTAGCTGTTCCAATTTTATATTGGATAATAACTTCTGTCTCCAGTTTTCACATTTTCAACTTGCTTTAAAATGTTTCATCAAATTTTTTTTAAGAGTATTTATTTTTAATGGTCAGCACCTGAAGCGTGTATCTTATTTATTCATAAATAATTTATTTAAGTGCTATAATTGCTTTAATTATTACTCAATAACGGGTACAATTTCAAATATCGTATATTTAAATAGAAACGGGGAAGTTTTTTGAGAATAGGGGGAAAAAGAGGAATTTAAAGAAAAAAGGGGAAACTAAGAAAAAAGGGGAAGACTGTGCACCCTGTAATTGGGACATTTGAATATCCCAGAAACGTCCCATAGATATCCTGGGTATCTTGGGGATATCCCAATTTCCGCCTTTTAGGATATCCGACAGGTTATCCCCAGGATATCCCTGGGACAACCTGGGAGATAAATGGGATATCCCATTTCTGTGAAGGATTTAAATACAAAATAGAATTGTGATGAGAGTTGAAATATAAACAATACTTGTTTGGGCCATCTACTGGCCAGTCTTAAGTTTACCAGGCTTTCTGCCAAGATACCAAGAGCCGATTGATTTTTTTTTCTATTGTGCTAAGTTATATTACTGATACTCAATTCATCCATGGTGGACAACTAGTTGGGGATTGAAGCTGCTGATAATGATGAGCGTTTTGCTGATGATGCTGCGACCTCATTTGTACCCCCTGTGGTGGCGGAGGTAGTGGAGGAGGCGGCGGTGGATCACATATGGAATGCATCAATGGAAGCGGATTACCCGGAGGAGGCTTCCCCAAATATGGCTGTGCTGCTTCATACTCGACACGGTGTTCCGTCAATCCGATCGGATTTGGTGTCCGGTTATCGTCATTAAGACCTAAAAAGACAGAAAAATTTAACCCCGGTGGAAAATTTTTTACAAAAAAGTACAGAAAACTACAACTATTTTCACAGGAATCTACAAATAAATACAATAAATTTACTCAGGATCTTTAAAGGCTTTAAGAAGAAAAATTAAGTTTGCTGGAAAAATTTTTAATGATTTTTATTTGAAAAAATTTTTGAATTTTAAATGACAATTGAACAATCACTAATTTGCCTCTTCCAACGAAAAGAATGAACTTAAACCAAAAATAGTTACATTTTCTTATTTGGTTCCATTTTAAATAAACATTGAAGTTTATTTTTAATACTTTTAAAAATATTAGTTTAGAAAACTGGAAATTTTGCTTTAAAAATCAAGTTAATTTTCCATTGCACAAATTTAAATTTGGACTACACATAAGTTTAATAGTAGACAAATTTTATGACACTATTTTTTCAAATTTGTGACACCATTTACACTATTTTTGGTCCCTGAAGTGAGTCTGAGGCCTGCTAACGCTATCTGATTACAATTGATTAGCAAACTTTGACAGGAAAAACAAATTTCTTTTAACCTGATCAAATCTTTAAGGCGCTTTAAACTAGTCTGTTTTTAGAATAATAAAAAATAGGGCTACAAAGATGAATTGTTTGATGTAATATTGTTACCAGATAATCTAAAGGCTTATACATGTGCGTGACCAGAGCCCTTTTTTTGAAAAATGGTCTTGTTTTTTTTTTTTTTTTTACTTGAAAATATGCTGTTCCCTTATTGAAACCAGGAGCGCCTGTTTTCGGCTCACTGTGGGTACACTCCCGGTGGCGCGTTGTACGTTTCCAGGCGCAGAAAATTCAACATATTTTCAAATAGCAAAAAAAAAAGCCGTATTTTGTATTAATCTAAAAACCGTTTCGTTTGAAGCACCTTCCCTGGTGGAAACAATTTTTACACGAAAGTACAACATTTCTACAACTGTAAGTTTTTGTTAAAATATGTACTTTTTTGTAAAAAAATTTAAAAAATTTAACAAAAAAATACAGTTAAATTCAAATAACTAATTTTATCTCGTATTTTCTTGTCGAAAAGTAAAAAAATTAACAATAAAGTACAAGTTTCTACAGTTCAAAAATTTGTATAACTTTTCCTAAATATATTTTTTTACTTTTTTGTAAAAATCTACAAGGTACTACAGCAAATTACGTGATTTTACATTTTTTTAATTTGGGTGTTTGACTTCATAAAAAGACTTCCACAAAAGTTGAAATATAATATTGGAAACTACACTTCAAATTATGTTTTATATACTGGTAGTTTATTGTAGAAATGAAAAAATTTAAACAAATAAATATAAATGTTTACAAACAATACTTTCAGAATCTGTTCAAAATTAAGTAAGTTACAGATTTTAACGTTAAAAATAGAAATTTCTTAATTTGAAAGCCTCAGTAGTTAATCAAAAATGTAAACGTTCGATTGGAACTTTATAAACTATTCCTAATTTTAAAATAATTTCAAAAATTAAACACTCTTATTCAATCCCAAATCCTATTCAAATATTGTTTCAATATAAAATATTCCATTCTTAACCCATTTAATTTGAAATATTTTAATTAAGGAAGACATTTTTCTTAATATTTAGCAATATTTTACTTTTTATTTGAAATAGAAAGCCTTAAATCGTTAATATTTCAGGGTGTTAAATTTAAACTTTAAATGTTACAATTTTGATTGTTCTATTTAACACATTTTTAATATGTAAGTGAAATAATTGAATTTTGATACATAAATAAAAATTGAACAATTATTAATTTAGAAAAAATTGGAGTTAGTTGAACAGATATTTACAAGTTTTGAAAAGATCCAAACTTAATTAAAAACTGGAAAACATTTCGAAAAAAAAGTAATAAATTTAGATTTTTGAACATTTCAAAATAAAATTTTGAAGATTTCTAAGGCTCTTTAAAGGTTTTAAGAAAAAAACAATTAAGTTTGCTGGGAAAATTTTAAATGATTTTTTTTATTTAAAAAAATTAATTTTAAGAGAATATTCAAAAATATTTTTAAAAAATGTTGAATAATAAATGACAATTGAACAATTACTAATTTGTAAAATAATCCAGTAAGTTTAAAATATATTTATAAGTTATGAAAAGATTCCAAAATAATTTAAAACGTGAAAAGATTTCAAAACATTTAAAAAACAATGTAAATTTTTGAAAATGTCGAACACAAAGTTTATAAGCTTTTTAAGCCTTTTTAAAGGTTTTAAATTAATAAAAAATTTGTATCAAAATTCCTGGAAAAGTTAACAATAATTTTTTTTAAATTAATTTTATTTATTAATTTATTATTTAATATTATTAATTTATTATTTATTAATTTAAATTGTTTTGAAAATTCATGTATTTTGTTGAAACTTTGAATTTCGTGGTAGAATATTAATCTTCTGGTGACTAACTCATTTTTTTTCGTTGAAAACTTCATTAAAAATGAAAATATTTGCTTGAAAATTCATGTATTTTGTTGAAAAAATTATATTTTGCTGGAAAATTAATCTTTTTGGTTAAAAAATAATTTCTTTGGTTAAAAATTAGTTTCTTTTATTAAAAATTAATTTTTTTAAATTAAAAATTTAACTAAATTTTATGTCCATTTTTTCTTCATAATCATTTAACCTTTTTGGCAGAAAATTCATTTCTTTTGTTGAAAATTTATCTTTTTTAGTGGAAAATTCATCTATTTTGTTGAAAAATTTTCTTTTTTTTTTTGGTAGAAAATTAACCTTTGTTGGTTCAAAATTCATGTATTTTGATAAAAATGATTCTTTTTTGGTAGAAAATTAATCTTTTTGGATGAGAATTCATTTCCTCGGTTGAAAATTAGTTTTTTTTTTGTAAATTAAAAATTAATTTTTTCAATACAAAATTTAACTTCATTTCTTGTCAATTTTTTTTTTTTTCGTAGACATTTTATGTTTTTGGTAGAAAATTCATTTGTTTGGTTGAAAATTTAACTATTCCGTAGAAAATGTATTGTATTTGCTTAAAAATTTACAATTTAAAAAATATATTTAGCAATATTTTACTTTTCATTTAAAATGAGCAATTAGAAATCAAATATTAAAAACTACACAATTTTAAACTGAATTATTTGAAATAGAAAGCCTCGAATCGTTAATATTTCAGGGTGTTAAATTTAAACTTTAAACGTAACAATTTTGATTGTTCTATTTAACAAATTTTCAATATGTAAGTGAAATCATTGAACGTTGATGCATAAATAATAATTGAACAATTATCAACTTGGAAAAAATTCGAGTTAGTTTAAGAGATATTTATAAGGTTTGAAAAGATCCAAACTTAATTTAAAACTGGAAAAGATTTCGAAAAATGAAAAACTAAATTTAGATTTTTGAACATTTCGAAATGAAATGTTGAAGATTTCTAAGGATCTTTAAAGGTTTTAAGAAAAAAAATTAAGTTTGCTGGGAATATTATAAATGATTTTTTCATTAAAAAAAAATAATTTTAAGAGAATATTGAAATGTCGAATATAAAATTTATAAGCTTTTTAAGCCTTTTAAAAGGTTTTAAATTAATAAAAAATTGGTATCAAAATTCCTGGAGAAGCTAACAGTAATTTTTTAAAAAATTAATTTAAAAATAATATTTAATAATTTTTCCAAAATGTTCAAAAAAGAATTTGGATGATTTTAAGGTAATTTTTTTACTTTTGCAGGATTTTCAGAAAATTTTAGGAAAAATTCGAGTTCCAAGATAATAAAATTATTATTAGATTCCTGGAAAATTTTTTAATGATTTTTTAAAAATAAATTTTTCAAAAGATTTCAAAACAAATTTTAATGTATAAATTAATCTTTCTAGCTTAAAATTATATAATTTTGAAAATTTATAAATTTTTTGATTCATCCTTCAAGTCATAGCATTGAAAATGATCAAAAAAGAATCTGGAAGATTCTAAGGCAATTTTTTTAGTAAAGCATGAATCCTTTTAAAAATACTTAGAAGTATAGATACAATTTCAAAAATAATTTAAAATTTGAAAAGATTTCAACAAATTAAAAACAAAATGTAGATTTTTGAAGATTTTAAAATGAAATTTTGGAGCTTGTTAAGGGTATTGAAAGTCTTTAAGATAATAAAAAAAATTTCTTAAGATTTCCGCGAAAATTTTAGATTCAAAAATTTCAAAATTAAGGAATTTCTCAGTAATTTTACAATGCCAGCTATTTTATAATGTCGAAAAAAAATCTGGAAGATTTTAAGGCAATTTATTTTTTTTATTTTTAAAGATAATCCAAAATTTTTGGAATAATTTGAGTTAGTTTAAAAGATATTTAGGAAATTTTGAATAGATTTCAATTATTTTAAAACTTTGAAAGATTTCGGAAAATTGATAAAATATGTTTAAATTTCTTGCAAACTCCTAAATATACTAAATATAAAAAATTAGGAATATTTTATCCATATAACATTTTAAAAAATTCAAATTAATTTCTTAAAACATAATTTAAGCTCGAATTGAAGTGTTCAAGGACTTGAACAAATGAGTAATTATTCGAAATTTTTATTTTGAATTAAAAATTATTTTTCAAATTAGTCTTCCATTACCTAAATCTAAAAAAAAAATTAATATTTTTGTTGATACTAACTCTTTTAAACTGAACCGGTGAAATTCACTGGTTGAATCAGTATTTTGAGTTATCACTGTTGAACCAGTGATTTTTCGATTTCGACTGGGTGAACCAGTAAGTGACTCAACTAATTGTAAATCAGCGTCACTAAATATATCAGTGAACATAGATTCAACCAGTGATATAGCGCTCCACGCGGTCAAGAGCAGTAACATTTTCACTGTTTGAATCAGTCTTTTGAGTTATTACTGGTAAACCAGTGATTTTTCGATTTCAATTGGGTAAACCAGTAAGTGACTCAACTAAATGTAAATCAGCATTACTGAATATATCAGCGACCCTAAAGAATAGATTCAACCAGTGATATAGCGCTCCACGCGGTTAATGGCAGTGAAATTTTCACCGGTTGAACCAGTAAGTGACTCAACTAATTGTAAATAAGTGTTACTGAATATATCTGTGGCCATACATTTTACCAGTGATATAGCGATCTACGCGGTCAGGAGCAGTAAAATTTTCACTGTTTGAATCAGTATTTTGAGTTATTACTGGTGAACCAGTGATTTTTCGATTTCGATTGGGTGAACCAGTAAGTGACTCAACTAATTGTAAATCAGCATTACTGAATATATCAGCGACCCCAAAGAATAGATTCAACCAGTGATATAGCACTCCAGGCGGTCAAGTGCAGTAAAATTTTCACTGCTTGAATCAGTATTTTGAGTTATCACTGTTGAACAAGTGATTTTCCGATTTCGACTGGGCGAACCAGTAAGTGACTCAATGAATTGTAACTGAGCGTTACTGAATATACCAGTGACCCCAAAGAATAGATTCAACCAGTGATATAGCGCTACACGCGGACAAGTGCAGTGAAATTTTCACCGGTGGTACCAGTACGTGACTTAACTAATTGTAAATCAGCGTTACTGAATATATCAGTGGCCATAAATTCAACCAGTGATATAGCGATCTACGCAGTCAAGTTCAGTACAATTTTTACTCATTGAATCAATCTTTTGAGTTAGTACTGGTAAACCAGGGATTTTTCTATTTCGATTGGGTGAACCAGTAAGTGACTCAACTAATTGTAAATCAGCATTACTGAATATATCAGCGACCCCAAAGAATAGATTCAACCAGTGATATAGCGCTTCACGCGGCCAAGAAATAAACCTTTATGCCTTGGCTGCGTGAAGCACTATATCACTGGTTGAATCTATAATTTGGCGTCACTGGTATATTCAGTAACGCTGATTTGGTTTGGTCACTTACTGGTTCACCCAGTCGAAATATCACTGGTTCAACAGTGATAACTCAAAATTGACAGTGGGGAGGTCTCTGATCACTTGTGTTTGAGATTGTGCGACGCAACACGTTGACGTAATGACGGGCCTTTCCACAGTTAGGCGAAATATATCTTATTATATTGCAGCCCGACCCCATTTATTGTTGTGAGAGTAAAGTGCTGTTTTTAACAGATAATACTGCCAAGTTTAGCCTAACCAGCTGACGCACGACAACGCGTACGACTGAATAATGGTACTGAATAACCAGTGAACCTCACTGATTAAACCAGTGACGGAATTCCACTGCGTGAACCAGTGAAATCTCACTGATTGTCAGAGACATACTTCTGGCCTTTTCAACTAGTGAGATTTTACTCGTTCATTTTTAAAGAGTGAAATAATTCTAAGTAACAAAGGGGAAGAGAGGGTCCAAAAAAGCTGATATATATTTTCTTGCTTAAATAAAAAATACCTCGAATCATTCTGATCCTCGGGGGAGGCAGATTGATGGGGGGTGGTGTCCGGTAAGGTAGGTGGTGTTCTTCCCTAGGACCTGGCGGTGGTCGGCCCCAAGGTACCCTTGTATAATGGCCTGGCCAAGGGCCATGATGTGGTGGAAGGGGAAGAGCAGGTTGTCCAGGACCTGTTGAACCTTCAGGATCTCCGCTTGATGCACTTTCTAGGCCTTCTCGAGAACAAATTGTTATCAATTTATAATATCTCACACACATAATAAAATAAGGAGATGTACAATGTGCATAAATAATAAAATGCATATGGCCGAATCTTTCTTACCCGTAAAATGTTGAATCTTTCAATTCATCAACTTGCAAAAAACGAAGTGATTTATGGCGATTAATAAACAAAAATTATTTGATATATGCATTAGCCTATCCTGAACTTACAATGCTGCCAGTAATTAATGTAATTAATTATTAGGTTCATATTTTCAAAAATGGTTTTTCTTGGTGAAATTAAAAGACCACTGAAAACTGAATATAATTACTTGAGAAAAGTTTTTTTTTTAAATAAGTTTGAATTTTTTAAAAAATGTTTACAAAGTATACTTTTTAAATCTTTCGTGGGAAGATGAGGCATTCTGATTGGGCCAGGGTCAGAAATAAAAATCAGTCTGATAAGCGCAAATGATGCGCAGTGCTCCCAATTTGGCTCCCCAACCGCAATGCGCATGCGTCGCACCATGATCGCGCGCTTATTTGAAATTATTAAGTATGCAAATCAATTTTTCGCAATATATAATAATCATAAAGTAAAATAAAAATATTGTGAATGATTGAAAATTTACATTTGTAAAAAAAGGTATTCCTTCCTTTGAATTTAAACTCAATAATTTATTTGTAAAGAGTACAATCAAATAATTATTTCGCCTTGTATTCTAAAAGACTATTTTGTGATCTGAAAATTGTTATTATTTCCACAGTGATGATTTATTATACAAAATTGATTTACACATGTAATAGTTTCAAAAAAGTGTGCCATTTACAGTCATTTATAGTAATAAAAATAACCTATTTTCACGTTTATTATTTGAAACGTGGTTAAAAATTATGAAGAAGGGTCCAAAAAGATGTTCAAAATGCTTAGAATTTCGCGTGGATGGTCACAAACTTTTTCTCCAGCTGTCAGCTAGATACTTCGTTAGTCAATGGAGCCACTGCATAACATGATTCTGATTGGTTCAGCGTTTTGCAGGATGTAACGTTTCAAGGTCACAAAGTTATTTAAATAAGGTTTTCAATACTTTTTTTTCTCAAAATTTAAGTATTCAAAATTGTATAGTTAGCATTGAAAATTAACATTTTTAAACAAAAATCATCATCAAGATGGCCAATTTTCGATAATTTTAGGTTATGTTACCGTTTTATACCGGAAATGGGTACTTTTATTAAAAAATTATTAGATTTCAAAGATGAACCATTTTTCAACAAAAATCATTAGATTTTGAAGGTCCACATTTTTTTACCATTTTAGGTTATGTTATATTAACGTGTTTTCACGGCAAAACGGATATTTTAAACGAACATCATTACATTTCGAAGAAGATTTACAATTCTGAATAATTTTTTGCTATGTTCGTGTTTTTCGTCGGAAATTACTGGTATTTTTCATTAAAAATTATTAGGTTTCAAATAATATTTACAATGTTTTTTAAAACTTTAACTTATTATATTTGTGTATTTCAGCTGGAACTGGTATTTAAAAAAAAATAATTATAATTTGAAGAAGATTTAGAATCTATTAACAATATTTTGGTCACACAAGATTTTAACAATTTTAGGTTATGCTAGTATTTTACACCGGAAATCGGTATTTTAATACAAAAATCATTATAATTTGGAAAAGATTTATAGAATCTTTTATCAATTTTTTATATATAGTGTTTTCATTCGGAACTTGGTGTTTTTAATTTAAAAAAATGATATTTCAACCAGCCCTATCCTACTCCCCGTGTCTGCAACGGCGTAACGTGCTTCCCTTAGTGATTATAGTTTCTATGTGCAAAATTTTCTCGCCAGAGCGCGTTGCACGCGCCACGCTCTACAAAAGCATTGTGCCCATTGTGCTAAACGGTGATTTTCTAAAAAGATATAATGAATAATTTATTATAATGAGTAAATATGGTGCATTCAAGTGATTTGGTGAGATTCCTATATTTGATATTGACCATAATGTCAATGTCAAAGTGCAAATTCAATGGAAAAATTCACTTTTTTTCGGTTCCTTCGGGAAAAGAGAACGTCGAAAAATAGCTAAAAGCGATATTGAGAAAAGATTTTATTTTAAAAAACAAAGTACGAAATAAAGACGAAGCGTGTGTTTTTTTAAATTTGTATATTCGGTAGCTTTTTTTCCTTAAAAAATTCCCTAAAATCCTACACGTTGGTTTTAGTTAGAAAGAAATAGTTCAAAAAATATGTAGTATGTAATGCAAACTTGTTTTACTCATAATTCATAAAATATTTTATTTTAACAAAAATAAAGGAGAAGTATTATATGGAATCCTTCAAATTCTTTATCAAAATTAAAATTCTGCATTATTGAACAAAATTAATAAATTTCAATTTCATTTACAGTTAAAGCCTAATTCCTAAAATTCTGTTTATTTTGAAGTATCTTTCATCTTTTGCACTGTAGGATTTTGTCGTACAAAGCCTTGTTAAATTTGAGAGCTTCATTTTTACTGTTTAATGACAGGTTGATCTATCTTTTGATAACCTTCAGTTAAATTTATACCATAAGATTTAACATGCACTAAACTTATCTGGAATTTATCAGAAGGTGGGTCAATCAAACCTAAATTAAAAAAAGAATGATGTTTTTAATAGAGTAGTTTCGTAATCTAAAGTTTTTATTTCAACTTTTCCGAACCTTAATATTTTAAATATATGAATATCATGTATAGAAAAATCAGCTGAGCAATTCCATGTCAAATCATCCGAAGAATTTCAGCTATTGTTAGTAATTTTTGATGAAAATTTTAGAATTTGTTCCCTCAGGTGTTGAAAGAAAAAATCACAAAATAATTATTGAAAAAATCAACAAACTTAGAAGATATTCAAAATTGAAAATTTTGGTCCTGTTTTTCTTAACTTTTCATAGCATTGGTGATTTTAGCGATATTAAGGTCTACTTTTTGTAAATTATTCGTAATAGAACGCAGCTTTGAAAATATATTTTTGGAAAAAAAATTTCAAAAACTTCTTTGATTTTTCAAAAACTCATTTTGAATCTGAATTACTGAAAAAGAAAACACGTTTTATTTTTTTCATTTTTTTTATGTAGATGGCTTCCAATGTCCTCTACAAGTCCTGTAAATATCAAAATGGGATCTCCCTTAGTTTTCGAGAAATAATTAAAAACGTACGCCAAAACCACGAAGGAATAGTGAATAGACTATTCCTTTCTGGCCAAAAGGACATTGTAAGATATCTAGGGGAAACCACCCTACAGTAGATAATGATTTACAGTAGATAATCTTAATTAACTGGAAAACTGACAAAAATTGTTAATTACTTTTGTTAGTATAACGTTTCAGCAAGGATACTATATTTTCTAACGAAGTTTCATTGAAATTTTATAATTAAT
>CAKNYM010052757.1:18519-71104 GCA_932195095.1 Andricus curvator | reverse complement strand
TTTATATTTGTTAATGTCGCCATGACTTTTCCACATTTTCCAGGTCCACTTTTGAAAAAATTCCAAGTCAACTACTACCAAAATACGGATATTAACCTTCAAGAGTGGCCGTGCGGTCTCACAGACCGCACCGTCTTCTGTTATGTGGGACCCACCCCCTTCTGGCCTTCCACGAGGCTGTCATTATTACTATCTTTAGTTTTAGTTGTACTTTCACAACATTTAGCTCATACGCGGTCCTTAAGACCGCACGGCCACGGTAGTACTTATTTGGAAACTTTGATTTACAAAATTGATGGCTCAGAAAATTTGTATTTTTATTAATAGATTAACAAACTGAAAACAGTCGATAAAAGTTCCATTCACGTAAAATCAATTTTTTTATTAGAAAAAAATTGATTCGCGCCAAATCGCAAATTTAAAATTCGCCGTGAAGTACTAAAATAATTAATAAGATTTTAAAGTATATACGAATAAAAAATCCAGTCGTTTTTTTCAAAAATCCCCGAATTTTTTTTGGTTTAAACATCTTTTGGTGTAGTTTTTTCTTGATGCAAGCGAATATCTACCCGAAAATCTACCGAATATTATGTAAAGGTCATTGAAGCATGCAGCATGCTGAACATATTTCTTTGGGGAAAAAGGTCTTTTTTTCGCATATCGTCTGTTTATGTGCCAATTTTTTTGGGAAAATACATATCGAAAGTAAATCGACATTATTCAAATTAAAACGAAATTAACTTAATTAAAATATAAAAAATTGTTACGCTCCTCATTAAATAATAAATTAAATTTATGACTACAGAGAATTTTGAAAATAGAATGTAGGGGGAAATAGGGACTGGGGACCAGACTGTGAGACCTGCAACGCTATTAATACGGAAAAATAAATATGCAAATAAAAGTAAAAAAATATCATATCACAAGCCTAGTTTAAGCTGGCTCAGTTTTTTTTCATTTTATTTTTTCCAATTGTAGAATCAAATTTTACAATCCTTGAAGAAAAATCGCTTCATTTCCTTTTGGAAAATCGTCTGATCAGGACAAAGATTAATTATACGTATTCTAGAGATTCATCATACAGTTTTTCACTTGAGACGCAGATAACTATCACATACGTATGGGGTCCATCTGTAAATTACGTAACAAATTTTTTTGCCAAATTTTTACCTCTCCCCGTTTATGTTACGTAATTTTTTCAAATATTTTCAGCCATGTTTTATTAAATAAAATTAAGAAACCTGAATTATCATTCCTTTTTTATATAAGGAAAAATATGTTACATATTTCAAAAATTATAATATCAAAAAAAAATAAACCAACGCTGTCCTTTTTACTGTTCAAAATTCAAGAACTTTCAATTGCAAACCTGTAAAATTGAATAAACTTCAATTTTCAATCTTTGAAATGGAAATATTTAAAAAAAGCATTAAAAATTGCATTATTTTCTATTATACACATTACATATTAAAAATTGAAATGTTTAAAATTTTGACAATTTACAATAAAAAATGATCCAAGTTTTAAGGTTTAAAATTAAAAAATGTTTAAATTGGATGATTAACATTTGAAAATTTGTCAATTTGAAAGATCTTCAAAATAATCCAAATTTAAAAGATTTGAATAATGTATTTTTAAAATTGAAGAATCTTTAATTGCTCATCTTAAAAATTGAAAAATTTTCCAGTGTAATTCTTCAAAACTGAATTGCGTATTTTAAGAACGTTCAAATTACATAATTTAAAACTATAAATATTCAAAATTATTGAATCTTTAATTGTAAATCTTAAAAATTAAAGAACTTTAAATTGCAAATCGATAAAATTAAAGAATTTTCAACTCTAAATCTTCAGAATTGAATTACATATTAAAAAAAAAGTTCAAAACTACATAATTTTAAACTATAAACTCTCCGAGTTTATCTTCAATTAAAAATCTTAAAAATTAAATAATTTTAAATTGCAAATCGTCAAAATTAAGGAATTTTCAATTGTAGATCCTCAAAATTGAACTATTAAAAAAAACGTTAAATACTTCATACCTCTAAAATATAAATCTTGAAAATGGAATAATTTTCAATTCTATATGTTCAAAATTCAAGAATTTTCCATTGTAACACTTCAAATTGTAGAACTTTGAATTGTAAATATTTAAAATTGAAAAGCTTTTAATTTTCAAAATTTACAATAAAAAATTATCCAAGTTTTATGGTTTACAATACCAAATTTATCAATTTGGGAGATTTATATTTGAAATTTCTTCAATTTGGAAGATTTAGAATTGAACAGATATTCAAAATCATACAAATTTCAGAATTTTAATTTATAAATATCTTTAAAATTGAAAAATATTTAATTAGTCATCTTTGATAAAAAAAAAAACGTGCAAAACTACATAATTTTAAATTATAAATATTCCAAATTATTGAATCTTTAATTGTAAATCTAAAAAATTAAAGAATTTTCGATTGTAAATCCTCAAAACGTTCAAAACCTCATACCTATAAAATATAAACCTTGAAAATTAAATAATTTTCAATTCTAATTCCAGATTTTTCAATTGTAACTTTTAAAATTGAACCATTAAAAAAACTTTGAAAATTGCATTCCTCTAAAATCTTGAAAATTGAATAATTTTCAACTCTATATATTCAAAATTCAAGAATTTACCATTGTAACTATTCAAAATTATAGAACTTGGAATATTAAATTATTAAATTTGAAAAGATTTAATTTTAAAAATTAACAATAAAAACTGTCCATGTTTTAAGTTTTACAATTTAAAATTCTGTAATTTTTATGATTTACATTTGAAATTTCTTCAATTTGGAAGATCAACAATTTTCTATTTGTAACTGATTGACATTTTTTAGAACTTCAAATTGTAATTATTTAACTTTCTAAAGTTTCTAACTTCGAAAATTTACAATATAAAATTCAGAATTGAAAAGCCTTGACTTTTGAACTTCAAAATCATTCAAATGTAAGAATTTTCATTTATCCATCTTTAAAATTGAAGCATTTTTAATTACACATCTTAAAAATTAATGAAATTTCCAGTGTAAATCTTCAAACTTGTACTACGTATTCCAAAGAAGGTTCAAAATTACATAATTTTAAACTATAATTATTCCAAATTATTGAATCTTCAATTGTAAATCTTAAAAAATAGAGAATTTTAAATTACAAATAGTCAAAATTGAAGAATTTTCAATTGTAAATCCTCAAAATTGAACTATTAAAAAAAAACGTTCAAAATTGCATACCTCTAAAATATAACTTTTTTAAATTCAATAATTCAATAATTCTTCAAAATTATAGAACTTTGAATTTTAAATAATAACATTTGAAAAGATTTAATTTTGAAAATTTACAATAAAAAATTTGGAAAATTTAGAATTGAAGTCCTGACTTTTGATCTTCAAAATCATCCAAATTCAAGAATTTTGACTTATACATCTTTAAAATTGACAAATCTTCAATTGAAAACCTTGAAAATTAATTTTAAGAATTTTTCATTGTAACTCTTTGAAATTGAACTACATATTCTAAAAAAAGACATTCAAAATTACATAACTTTAAAATATAAGTAAACTTAAAAATTGAATAATTTACAATTTAATATTTTCAAAATTCAAGAATTTTCAATTTGTAACTCTTCAAAATTGTAGAACTTTGAATTGCAAATATTAAAAATTGAAATCTTTTTTATTTTGAAAATTTACAACAAAAATTGTCCAAGTTTTAAGTTTTACAATGAAAAAATCTGTAATTTTTATGATTTATATTTGAAAATTCTTTAATTTGGATGACTAAAAAATGAAAAGTCTTGACTTTTGATCTTTAAAATTATCGAAATTTAAGAATTTTGATTTATACATCTTTAAATTGAACTAGAAATTAAAAACAAATATTCAAAATTACATAACTTTAAAATATGAATCTTAAAAATTGAACATTTTTCAATGGCAACTCTCCAAAATTGTAGAACTTTGAATTGTAAATATTTAAAATTGAAAATGTTTTAAATTTTGAAAATTTGCAATTAAAAATGTTGTAATTTTCATGATTTACATTTGAAAGTTTTTCAATTTGCAACATTTAAAATTGAAAAGTCTTGACTTTTAATCTTCAAAATCATTCAAATTTAAGAATTTTGATTTATACATCTTTAAAATTAAGCGTTTTCAATTCTAAATCGTCAAAATTTAAGTATTAAAAAAAATCAAAATTCGATCTTTCTAAATTATACACATTAAGAATGGAATAATCTTGAATTGCAAATCTAAAAAAAAAACTTTTCAAAAAGATATTACAAATTTAATTATTTTAAACTATAAACATTCAAAATTAAACATTAGGAAGATTCAGAATTCCAGAATCACTCAGAAAAATATTTGTTTCAAATTTAAAAAATCGTCGGTTTAACATAATTGTTTTATTTAACCAAAAATAACTTCAAAATAAGGGAAATCATTTCTCTGAACTAAAGAAATTTCTTTGAGTTAAGAAAAATTTCTTTGCCTGAGAGGCAGTGCATATTTGTCTATGATTCACATAAATTTTCGTTGAATTAAAGAATCTTTTTTCTGCGTATATATAAATTTACATTTACGACATAAAATCCCAAATTAATTTATTTCTTCGCTTCTAATTCCTGCTGGGAGAAAATATTTTATTTAAATGAAAGTAATTTATATACAGATTACTAAAAACCCCTTCAAATTAAAATTAAAATCGTATGAAAGCCGACGTAGCTATTTTAGTATTTATTTTAATTATGATTATTAAATATATTTTACAGTACTTGAAGAACAATTTTATCAAATCATTTAACTTTATATTTTTAACAAGAATTAAGAATGCCCAAATCTAAGAGTATATTTAGTAAACAGTGCAAATTCAAAACCACATAAGAAATGTTAAATAAATTTGGGGGTAGTAGTCATTTCAAAAATTGTAAAAAAGACTTTGCTTTTATGGATATTTTTCTACAAAAGGATGGGAAACCATAAAAATAATAATCTAATTATACCAACATTTAAGTCTTTATAACGTTATTACAATCTTTTATTGTAATTACTAAACTTTAATGTTATACTATAATTTTGGATACATGGATTTCCTTTTAGGTTGAATTGTTAAAAATATTACGTAACAAAATCACCCCCCCCCCCCCAAGAAAAAAAGCTGTTACCTAATTTATGGATGGCCCCTGAGGTATTGTATGCGAGGGCTTCCACAATAAAATTCCACCCTATATAAAAGCAAAAGAATTATTTTCATGTAAAATTTAATCGTTGGATTGTTTACTTTTATGAAAGCATCTGTGTTAATTTTCAGTTAATTTACATAATAGATTATATATGTTTAATTGTTGCATAATTGGCAGTGGTGTAGTCCTAAAAAAATGGCTTGGCGGCACTTTCCATAAACTACGTTACTACTTTGAGGGGGGGGGGGGGCACAAATATTGGTAAAAAGGTGAGGGGGGGGGGGGTTATAAGTAGAAATAACGTTACAAACTTAGATAACATTTAGAACTTAAACCCAAAAAAGAAAATCCAATTATATTTTTGGGTGAATGTTCATTCTTTTTATTAAAAAGGCTACTATTATATTTTTGGTTCTGAATTCATCTCGTTTGGTAAAAAATTCTATTATTTGTTTAAAAATTTAATTCTTATGCTGAAGATGGAACTATATTGTTAAAAGGTCATCTTTTTTATCAAAAATTCAACTACTTTGTCAAAAATTCATTTTTTTGGTTGGTTGAAAATTTAACTATTTTAATGAAAATTCGTTTCTTAGTTGGTTGAAAATAAATTTTTTTAACTGACAATTACACCATTCCATTTTTGGTTAAAAATTTATCTTTTTCTGTTAAAAATTTAACTATTTCTGTTAAAAATTTAACGATTTAGTTTAAAACTTATATTTTTTAGTTGAAAGTTCAACTTTTTGGTTGGAAATTCACGTATTTTGTTGAAAATTCGCCTTTCATGGTAGAAATTTGATCTTCTTGGTTGAAAATTTATCCTATTTGGTTAAAAATTCATCTTTTTTGGTTGAAAAGTCGATTATCGGACTTTAAGTTGAACTATTTCGTAAAAATTTGTTTTGTTTAATGTTAATAATTTTATTGTTTTGTAGAAAATTCATCTTATTGGCTTCAAAATTCAATAATTTGGTAGAAAATGTAACTATTTGTTTGAAAATTAAACTTTTTGTGTTGAAAATTAAACTTTTTTGTAGATAATTCGTCTTTTTGGATTTAAAATTAAATAGATTTCTTGAAAATTCATGTATTTTGTTCAAAAGTCGTCTTTTTTGATAGAACATTAATCTTCTTGGTCGAAAATTCATCTTTTTGTTTGAAAATTTAACAAATATGTTGAAAATTTATTTTTTGTTGTTACTTTTTTTTAAATCTGAAAGTGTAACTATTCCATGTTTGGTTAACACTTTTTCCTGTGCATTGGATAAGTTGGAAAATCGTCTTTTTTGATAGAAAATTAATCTTCTTGGTCGAAAATTCATCTATTTGGTAGAAAATTCATATATTTTGTTGAAAACTCGTCGTTTTGTGTAGAAAATTATTCTTATTTGTTGAAAGTTAAACTTTTTGGTTGAGAATTAAACTATCTTGTTAGAAAATCATCTTTCTCGATTGAAAATTATCTTTTTTGTGAAAAATTCATCTTTTCCGATTTAAAAATCCACTGCTTTCTAAAAAATTCACTTATTAGCTTAAAAACTTTACTCTTTTGTTGAAAATTCATCTTTCATGGTAGAAAAGTCATCTTTCTTGATAGAAAATCAACTTTTTTGATGAAAATTCAACTGTCTTCGAAACAATTTGTCTTTTTGTCTTTAAAATTTAAATATTTCAATTTTAATCTTTTTTGTTTGAAAATTCGACCATTTGGTTAGAAATTCAACTATTTTGTTAGAAATCTAAGTATTTTTGGAAAATTTTAATATTTTATTAAAGTCATCATTAAAAAAATAAATAAAGTCATCAGGTCGAAAATTCAACTATTTTGATCAAAATCCATCCTCTTGGATTGAAAACACATCTTTCATGGTAAAAAAGTCATCCTACTTGGTTGAAAATGTATCTTTCTTGGTAGAAAAATAACATTTTTTGTTAAAAATTCAACTGTCTTCGAAAAAATTTGTCTTTTTGTTTTGAAAATTGTAATATTTGGTTAAATCTTTAACTATTTTTTGGAAAACTCGTCTCTTTTACTGGAAAGTTGATTTCTTAGGATTTTAATGCAACTTTTTGGTAAAATTTTTTTTTTGAATAGTCGTCTTTTTGTGCTAAAAATGCATCTCTTTGGATAGAAAACCTTTTTTTGGTGGAAAATTCAACTATTTTGATAAAAATCCATCCCCTTGGATTGGAAATTCGTATTTTATGGTACAAAAGTCATCCTACTTGGTTGAAAATTTATCTTTCTTGGTTGAAAAGTAACTTTTTTGTTAAAAATTCAATTGTCTTCGAAAAAAATTAATCTTTTTGGCTTGAAAATTGCACTATTTGGTTAAATCTTTAACTATTTTTTGGGAAAACTTGTCTCTCTTACTGGAAAGTTCATCTGTTTGATTTTTAATGCAACTGTTTGGTTAAAAATTATTTGTTTTTTTGAAAATTCGTCTTTTTGTGTTGAAAATTCATCTCTTTTGGTAGAAAACCTTTTTTTGTTGAAAATTCTTAGGAATTGAAAGTGTTTCGTATTGAATTCAATACGTTACTTTCGTGGGAGGCCAAAAAGCCCAAAATTGGTAGCGTAGTTTATGAATGGCCCATAACTGGAATAATTTTCCGTGTAACAAGAAAGTGACTTGGCGCCGTCCGGGCCTTCAAAAAAAAAGTACCCTAGCGGCGACTACACCACTGATAATTTGCGATCAACGAGAGACTTAATATAAACAAATTGAGTATAAAATAAACTTCATTATGAGTTTTATATTACAAAAATGTTATTGAAACTTACCCCATACCGTGGCGCTGAGAGGGTGGTCGCATGCTTTGATGCATTGGCAGTTCCTAAAAAATAACAGCAAAAAACACAAATCTTTAGTTAAAGACAAAAATAAATAAATGGAAATGTGAATCAGCTCAAAGAACGTTATATGAACAGAGATATTGTCTCCCTGAAATCTATGTTCATCCTGTCACTTTTTTTTCTTCGGAAATTCGTCCGCGTTTGCGCTGAAATTGGATTTTATATTTCTATTTTCACTCCTTTTAATTTTTTAAAAATAGTATTAAATATTTAAATTCCATTAAGCAGACATGGTGACCGAAAAACTTTATTGTCAAAATTCCCTGACTTTTCCCTGACCAATTTTTCATTTTCCCTTTAATATTCAAAGACCACAATTTTAATCTTTAATAAACGGAGTCAAACAATAAAATTTCAGATTAAAATTAAGAAACTTCGAATTTACTTATTTCAACCAAAAAAAGACGATTTTATACCATAAAAGATGAATTTTCAATTCAAAAGGACAAATTTTCAACAAAACGATTGAATTATCAACCAAAAAAGATGACTTTTTAAGAAAATATTTAAAATTTCAACCAAATAATTAAATTCTCAACCAAATAGTTGAACTTTTAAGCAAATTGTTGAATTTTGAAATTAAAAACATGAATTATCAACCAAATGGTCGAAGTTTCAAACAAAAAAGATTAAACCAAAATCTTGAAACCTAAAACTTGAATTTTTAACCAAATACTTTAATTTTCTTCCTGAAAAGATGAATTTTAACCAAATAGTAGAAATTTCAAACAAAAAAGATGGACCAGTATACCGACAAATCTAACATCTTTTATTTGAAAAAGATTAAACTTCAACCAAAAACAGTTGATATTTAAACCTAAAAGAAAGAAACGACTTTTTAAGAAAATAATTCAATTTTCAACAAAATAATTGAACTTTCAACAAAATAGTTTCATTTTAAATTAAAAAAGATAAATTTTCAACCAAAAATGGAAAAGTTAAATTTTTAGTAAAAAAATTTTTAAACGGAATTTTCAACGACATAGTCACATTTTCAACCAAACAGATGAATTATCAAATACAGTGATGAATTTCCCAGTCCTCACTTCATGTGCTTTGTTAAACATTAAATTAATTTAATTAAAATAATCTTTTTTGATAGAAATTTAATCTTCTGTGTTGAAAATCCGTTTGGTTGCAAATTGAAGTATTTCGTTTCTAAATTGAAAATTTATAAGTTTTAGGCGAAAATGTAATTATTTTGTTTATAATTCGTCTTTTTGATATAAAAGTAATATCATTAGTTGACACTTAATGTTTTTGGTTAAAACTTCATTTCTTTGGTTAAAAATTTAACTATTATGTTGAAAAAACGTTCTTTTTTTTGGTTGAAAATTTATCCTTTTTAGATGAAAATTTGTATTTTTTGGTGGAACATTAATGTTTTGGGCTCAAAATTCAATTATTTGGTTAAAATTTAATTTTTTGTTTGTTTAAGATTCATCCCTTCAGTTAAAAATTTAACTTTTTTGATAGAAATTTAATCTTTTTGGTTGAAAATTCCATCTCATGTGTCATCTCATTAGTTGACACTTCATGTTTTTGTTTACAAATGCATTTCTTTGGTTGAAAATTTATTTTTCTAACTGAAAATTTAACTATTCTATTTTTGGATGAAAATGTATATTTTTTAGTGGAAAATTTGTCTTTTTTGCTAGAAGATTAATGTTTTGGGCTGAAAATTCAACTTAATGGTTAAAAATTAATTTATTTGTGTGTTGAAGATTCACTATTTTAGTTAAAAATTAACTTTTTTAACTGAAAATTTAACTATTTCCTTTTTTGTGGAAAATTTAACTTTTTTGATAGAAATTTAATTTTTTTGGTTGCAAATTTATCTGTTTGGTTGAAAATTCATCTGTTTGGATGAACAAATATATTTTTCTAGGTAAAAATTACATTATTTTGTTCATAATTCGTCTTTTTGGTAGAAAAGTAATCTTATTAGTTGGAACTTCATGTTTTTGTTTAAAAATTCATTTCTTTGGATGAAGATTTATCTTTTTTAGTAGAAAATTTGTCTTTTTTGGTAGAAAATTAATGTTTTAGGCTGAAAATTTAACTATTTGGTTAAAAATTAATTTTGTGTTTCTTTAAAATTCATAATTATAATTACAAATTCACTTGTTTAACTGAATATTGAACTATTTAATTTTTTGTGGAAAATTTAACTTTTTTGATAGAAATTTAATCTTTTTTGTTGAAAATTTATCTGTCTCGTTGAAATGTTATATTTTTCAAGTGAAAATTCAATTATTTCGTTGATAATTAGTCTTTTTGGCAGATAAGTCATCTCATTAGTTAACCCTGCATTTTTTTGTTTAAAAAGTCATTTTCTTGGTTGAAAATTCATTTTTCTAACTCAAAATTTAACTATTCTATTTTTGGATAAAAATTGATCTTTTTTAGTGGAAAATTTGCCTTTTTCGGTGGAAGATTAATGTATCGGAATCTTTAAGATTCATCATTTTCGTTAAAAATTCACTTGTTTAACTCAAAATCTAACTATTACATTTTTGTGTGGAAAATTTAACTTTTCTGATAGAAAATTAATCCTTTTGGTTGAAAATTCATCTGTTTGATTTAAAATTTATCATTTTTAGTTGAAAATTCATTTATTTTGTTGAAAAATCGTTTTTTTTTAAATTCAATTTTTTTGTTATAAAAATTTATATTTTCGGGTTGAAAATTCAATTTTTTTGTTTTAAAAACTGATATTTTAGGGTTGAAAACTCAACTGTTTTGCAGAGGATTCGGCTTTTTGGCTTGAAAATTCAACATTTTGAATTTTTTTTTTCTTTATTGACTTAAAAATCATTTTTAGTTGAAAAGTCAACTTTTTTACTGAAAATTAGTCTGTTTTTGTCATACTTTTTTGTGAACACGATAACTTGAAAACGGTTGCAGATAAATTGATGCCATTTGGAGGGCTTATTTTCACCACTAATATCTTGAAACTGACCCAAGGATTTCTAAAAATATTTAGTGTATCAAAAAAAGTTTTTTATTTGAAATCAATGACAGTGGAAATCAATAAAAATGACAAATTTGCAATGAAATAGTTGAATGATTAACCAGAACCAAAACCAGGTAATATAGTTTTTCAACAAAAAAGTTAATTTTTTAACTAAAACAAAAAAATTAATTCTTAAATTGTTTAAATTATTTTTTTTTCTTGAAAAATTATATATTAATTTTTTTTCTTACTAGTTTGGTTTACCTCATCTGTTTTTCATTGGAAATTAAAATATTTTCTGTTGGAAATATCAACTATTATACTTTTCGTTGAGAATTCACTTTTTTTATCGAAGATTCATCACCTTGGTTGAAAATTGAACTATTTTGTTGAAAATTCGTTTTTTCTCAGTTGAAAATTGTTTTAACTGAAAATTTATTCTTCTATTTTTGGTTCAAAATTTATGTCTTTTACGTATTGATCAACTAGGCGTAAGGTTATTTTTATATCTCAAAGAAAAATTTATAAATGTCAGAAAAAATGAAAAATTGGTCGGGGTCGTCAGTGAAATGTCAGGGAATTTCGAAATATTTATTCAAAAAAAGGAGAAATATGTGACAGACGTTGAAACCCGAAAAATAGATAAGTAAGCGTCGAAACTGTCGTTCGCGAGAAAGGCGGCGTCTGTTCGAACGCCAATAAACTAAACTAATCTAAAAACAAAAATTTAGGAAATTAAAATTAGATTAAAATCAAATTCAAAATCCTATTTAACGTCCAATACTCAAGTTAATGTATAGAATTCCTGGAAATAAAACCAAGAATCCAACGACCAACTTTGGACAACCACCATAAAATGTTCCTATTGTAATTTAAAAAAATTCCTTTAAAAAACTTTCTCAAACAAATTTTTCTTTTAAACAAATTTTTCCCGGGCAAAAATAAAAAAGAGGAAAGAAAAATGAGAAGGCAACCAACCAAATTCCCTTCCTTCTCTTCTTTTTTTCTTTCGTCCTTTTTATTTTTATTATTAGCAATTCATAACACAAAAACATTTATAATATTTACCAACATTTCGGTGCTCATACAGCAGCCTCATTTTTCTTTCCTTTTTTTTTATTTTTGCCCGGGAAATTTGTTTAAAAGAATTTTTTTGAAAAAGTTTTTAAAGGAATTTTTTAAAATTACAATATGAACATTTTATGGTGGTTGCAGGTCTCACAGTCCCTATGGGATTAAAATCTTTGAAACCCTAAGAATTCCCTCACTTCTTGTGAGTAAATTCTTTGAAATTCATTAAAATATAACATACCGTGAAGTTTTATGAAATTTGATATTTCCAGAAAGCCTGGAAAATTGATTAAAATACCTTGAGAGCTTTTAAAACCCCATAAAACCATTGAAATCCTCGGAAATCTTATGAAATCCTTTGGAATATTTTAAAATATCCTATAACCTTACAGGTCCTGTAAAATCCTTCCATATCTTCCGAAATTTTTTAAAACTGCATGCAAATTATTTTAAATCCTTTCAAATTTTTGAAACACTCAGAAATCCCTTTGAATTGTTTAAATCTCTTCAAAATGTCTTGGATACTTTTAAAGCACCTCAAATATTTCAAATTCTTTGAAATCCCTTCAAACTATTGAAATAAATAAAAAAAAGTTCTGGGAATCTTTTAAAATGTCCTAAAATATTTAAAATCCTTTGATATTTTTTGAAATCCCTCGAAACTTTTTAAAGCTCTTGAAAATGCCTGGGAATCTTTTACAATACCGTAAAATATTTCCAATCCTTTGAAATGCATTAAATTACTGAAATCCATTAAAAATTTATTTGTAATCTCTTAAAATGACCTAAAATATTGAAAATACTTTAAAATCTTTTTAAATTTTTTAAAGATCTTGAAAATGCATACATAATATACTATTCAAATATTTCAAATCCTTTGATCATTTTATCAATTGGTCCTCAGGATCGATTGAATAACAACTTTTAAAAATTCGAAAAAATCCATTGAATTAAGAAGAATTGAGTAAATTTAGAAGAATTCAAGATAATTCATAAAATTCAAAAAAATTTTAAAGAATTAAGGATAAATTAATAAGAATTCGGGGTGAATTCCAAATCTCTTCAAAACTTTAAAACCCTACGAAATACCTCACTTCTCGTGAATAAATTCTTTAAAATACACTAAAATATTATAAAATCTCCTAAAATCATTGAAATCCTCGGAAATCTAATAAAATAACGTGAAATCTTTTAAAATATCTTGAAACCTTATAAGTCCTGTAAAATCGTTCCATATCTTCTGAAATTCTAGAAAATTCTTTATCCTAAAATATTTCAAACGCTTTAAAATCCCTTCAAAATAATGAAATTATTAAAAAATTTCCTAAAATATTTCAAATTAAAAGCTCTTGAAAATGCCTTAAAAGTTTTAAAAATACACTAAAATCTTTAAATTCCCTTCAAATGATTGAAATCTATTAAAAATTTCTCGTAATCTTTAAAAATACCCTGAAATATTTCAAAAGAATTCAAGACAATTGCGAAATAGGTATAGATAGTGATTAACCCATAAGTTAATTTATTGAAAGAAAAGTGTCTAATGTCATCTTTTTGTTTTAAAAGAGACTAAAAAGTGATTTGAGAAAAAAGTGACTAATAGTGACTGTGTGTGGCCCTGATTATTTTTTACAGTTATTTCTTCCAGAAATTCCCTGATTTTTGCTATTTTTCAAAAATGCCTGACTCTTGGAAGCTTTGATCTTATTATAATTTTTTTTTTAATTCCATTATGGGCTGCAAATAGGGTACCATAGGAACCAAATCTTGAAAATAGGGTACTTTAGGGACCTTAACTCAGGGTGTATAGCGATTCTTAGGAACAAAATTCCAGGTCTTTTCCAGGTTTTCCAGGTCAAGACATTAAATTTTTCCAGGTCCCCCTTTTTTACATCAAATAATGAAATAAACGTTTTTCATACATGTAAAAAAAGAGCCATTTCATTTTTTATTCACCAACAATTTCTAAAGAAAGCCGAATCATAAATAAATTCTTAATTTTTTGCGAACATGAGTCGTCTTTGTGAAATCTTTGGGAATATTTTTAAATCTTTGTAATGTTTTTGAAATCTTTATGAAATCTGTGAAATCTTTTGAAATCTTTGTGAATTCGTTGGAATTTTTTGAAGTATTACAAAACTTAGCGAAAGCTTGAAATTTCGGTGAAATCTTTGAGAAATCTTTTGGAATTTTTTAAAGCTTTTGTAAAATCTTTAAAATCTTTGTGTAATATTTTGAAATCTTTTAAAATCTTAATGAAATATTTAAAATATTTCCGAACTCTTTCTTTAATCTTTGTTTGCGAAATCTTTTGTGTTCGTTTGGAATCTTTGAATTTTTTTTTAAATTTTCTCAAATGTGTCGAAACCTTTTGAAATCGTTTAGAATCTTTGAAATGTTTTGAAATCTTTTAAATTTGGTGTACTGTACCCCTGTTGAAATCTTTGAAATTCATGAAATCTTTTGAAATCCTTATGAATTCTTTGAAATATTTGTGAAATCTTTCGTAAATCTTTTGTAATCGTTTCAAATCACTCGAATATTTGAAATCATCTCAAAAAATTTTAAATCGTTTAAAATCTTTTGAAATCCTTGAAATCTGGTGTACTGCACCCTTGTTGAAATCTTTGAAATTCTCGGATTCTTTTGAAATCTTTATGCATTTTTTAGGAAATCTTTGAAACTTTTGTGAAATCTTTTGATATCTCCTAAAAAATTTTGAAATTGTTTAAAATCTTTGAAATATTTTTAAATCTTAGAAATATAGTTAAATATACCCTTTTTAAAATCTTTCAAATCTTTTCAACGTTTTAAAATCTTTGTGAAATGTTCGAAATCTTTGTGAAATGTTTGAAGCCTTTAAAATCTTGAAATCTTTGTGAAATCTATTGAAATATTTATGAAATCTTTCTTAAATCTTTGTTTGGAAAATCTTTTGTATTCGTTGAAATCGTTGAATTATTTGAAATCTTTTGAAATGTTCTAAAATGTTTTAAAACCTCTTGAAATTGTTTCAAATTTTTTAAATCTGGTTTACTGTAGCCTTTTTCAAAAAATTGAAATCCTTTAAATCTTTAAAATATTTTTGAAATTGCTTTGATATCTTTATGGAAATCTGGTGTGCGCGCCTTTTTTAAATCGTTCACATCCGTGAAATCTTTATGAAATATTTAAAATATATTGAAATGTTTTGAAATCTTTAGAAATATTTTGTAACCTTTTGAAATCTGGTGTACACTCAAAAACCGAGTGGTCAATCCCTCAAAAAATCCGTTGTATAACCATGGCTTATTCTAATTCTGAAAGTGAATTAACATCGAAATTTTAAACCAATAATTTTTATAATTTCTAAGTTGAATACCACAACAAAATTTATACTTCAATGTTCTATATTATCGAAGAAGAAATTAAAAACTTATAGAATTATTCACAATATTAAAGTCTGTTCTTTGCAATCTATAAAATAATTGGTACAGTCTAGAAAAAGTGCTTTGAAATCTCTTTATTTATTCTATAATAAACAAAAGATAAATTATATCTTGATGAATAAAACACTTTTCAGTAGCAAGATTTTTTTCTAAGCGAGATATTTCTTTCATAATAGGTTAAGAAATTCAAATTACTCTTTGCATTTCATTAAAATTACTATTTAAAAAGCGAACAAAAAATCAAGGTTCTCGTAAAAAACTCAAGGAGATTTCCAGGTTTTCAAGGTTTAAAAAAAATTCAAGGAGAATTCCAGGTTTTCAAGGTTTTCAAGGTCGCTAGACACCCTGTTAACTGAATATAGGGTACAATAGGGGATATAGGGACCGGTCTGTGAGGCCTGTGGTTGTCCAAATTTGGTCGTTGGATTCTTGGTTTTACTTCCATGAATTCTATACATTAATCTAAAAAGCAAACCATAACAACTATAAAAGTTTTAAATTTGAGGAGTAATTACCTCTGCTCCTTCAACATCGGAAAACCTTCGCTTCATGCCTTGAAATTTGTGATGTTCAGACAACTCAGGCTTTTGTTCCAGACGACGATCAAGATGCGGAGGTTGAACAGCGTAGTGAACTTGAGCTTGCATCTGTCCATTGTGGTAATGTACTTGTTGAGCGTGATAATGCATTTGTGCTTGAACTTCCGGCGGAGGAAGATTTGAAGTCGGAATTTGCATCTGAAAATATACCAAAAAGAGACTAAATTATTTGTGTACCGAAAATATTCTTCATATAAAAACAGCTAACCTCCATTGGCAGTGAAAATGGTAGCGGGATGTATGTGTTTTTACTATTACTTTCAATAACAGCTCTATCCAGATATATTTAACAATATCTTTGCTATTTAATACGTAAGATACGCAATAATTGAGTAAAATGTAATTCATTAATTTTTATAAATTGATTTAATTCAGGTAAATTATGACTGACTTTCTAAATACACGACGGAAAATGTATTTCAGTAATTTTTCTACACTTCTCGTCCAGTCGCAGATGTTCTACTTTATCATTATTTTTTTTAAATTACAATTTTTCACGTTATTACATTACATAACCAAATTATTTAAACATTTCAATAAAAATAATGTATAATAAACTTTTATTCATGTTTAAAATACCTATATTTCAAGTGATGCTTTGAAATGAGTATCTGAATTAAATTTTCAAAATTATAATATAACGGCCATACCACGCTGAAAAACCCAGTTCTCGTCAGATCACTGAAGTTAAGCAGCGTTGGACGCGGTTAGTACTTGGATGGGTGACCATTCAAGAATACTGACATGAGTGCTGTTGGCACATCGTGGGTGTGGTGAGCCCACACTTGTAGTTATTTATAACTACAAGAAAAACCTAGAAACACTACCCGAATCGGGTAGTGTCACGCCTACCCTGAAAGGGAAATGGTTTACTGGTATAATTAGATATGTTTTAATTATTTAGCGATTTTTTTGACATGCAGTTATTTTTCTATTATATTTTACATTTTTTGGAACAAACATTGAATTTTAATTTTTTATTTATTTAAGTAATATAAATTTCTTTTAGGGTTATGTAGTTGAATATTCGCTATAATTTTTACAATAAAATTTCATTTAAATTTAAAATACCTCTATTCCAATTTTATAATTTTTTGTGATGTTACTGTTACCACGTACTTGCAAGGAATAAATATTGATCTGTTTTTGATTTGTCTGGGTTTCACCTAACTTTAATGATCATCCGTTTTAATAAATAAATAGAAGATAAATTTAACGTACATTGATGTGATAAAAAATAACATTTTAAGGGTGGCGATTCGGCGGCCGATTTCAAATTCCCGGTCATTTCCCGGTTTTTCACGGTCAAGTTTTTCAATTTTTCCGGCCAACTAAAAGTAACATTATTTATATTTGCAGCAAAACTCAAATATTTATTTTAATTCACGACGTTCAATTCTAAACATTTTTTAATACAACAGAGAAAAAATTGCAAAATAAATGAATTTTCAGTTGAAATTATAAATCTTCAACTGGAATAGTTGAATTTTTTACCAAAAAGATTAATTTTGAACTAAAATTATGAATATTTAACTGGAATACTTGAATTTTCAACCAAAGAGATGAATTTTTAAATGACAAGATTAATTTTCGAACAAAAATATGAATTTTCTACCGAAAAATACCATTTTTCCACAAAATACATGAATTTAGTTGTTTAAAAGTTAAATTTTCAATTAAAGAAGACAAATATTCAACTAAATAGTTAAATTTTTGAACTAAAAAAACGTAATTTTCAACCTAACTGATCAATTTTCAACTAAATGATTAAGAATCTTCAACTGGAATAGTTGAATTTTAAATAAAAAAGATGAGTTTTCAACTGAAATAGTTGAATTTTCAACCAAATAAATTAATTTTTACTAAAAAAGATAAATTGCCAACAAAAACTTACATAATTAAGTTTTGAGTTAAAAAAATCAATGTTCAACCAAAAAATACGAATTTTCATCTAAAAAATATAATTATTAAAACCAAAAATTGAATAATTAAATTTCTAGTAAAAAAATGAAAGTTCAAACAAAGAGATGAATTTTTAACTAAAATTATTGAATATTCGACTGGAATATTAGTTAAATTTTCAGTTAAAAAAATATAATTTTCAACCAAAAAAGAAACAAATTTTCAACAAAATAGTTCAATTTTCGGGAAGTAAAATTTCTTTTCATCCAAGGAAAAGACAAGTTTTGAATCAAATTGCTCATTTTTCAACCAAAGAAATGAATTTTTAATTAAAATGATGAATCTTCTACCAAAAAAATTAATTTTTAACAAGAGTTTAGCTTTCAATGAAGTAATTTTATTTCCAACCTAAAAGATGAATTTTTGACAGAAAAGAACAAGTTTCAAACAAGAAGATTAACTTGCAAAGAAAAAGATAATTTTCTACCAAAAAAATCGATTTTTAACAAAATATGTGGATTTTCAATGAAATAGTTGAATTTTCAATTAAAAAAGACAAATTTTCATCCAAATTGTTGAATTTTGAACTGGAAAAGATCAATTTTCAACCAAAAATGTAACAGTTAAATTGTCAGTTGAAGAAATTAATTTTCATTCAAACTGATGAAGTTTAGACCTACCAAAAAGATGAATTTTTAACCATAAAGATTAATTTTCTACAAAAAGGCGAATTTTCCACAAAGTGAATGAATTGTCAAACAAATAGTTTAATTTTTAAATGGAAAATATCCATTTTGAACCAAATAGTTGAATTTTCATCCAAAAAAGATAAATTTTCAACCAAAAATAGAATAGTTGAAATGTCCGTTAAAAAGCTAATTCTTCTTAACCAAAGAAAACGGATTTTCAGCAAAATAATTCATTTTTCTACTGGAATAGTTAAATTTTTAGTTAAAAAATTGATTTTCAGCAAAGTAGTTATATTTTCAAAACGAGATGAATTTTCAATTAAAATGATGAATCTTCAAACAAAAAAATTAATTTTTAATAAAAGAGTTTAACTTTTAACCGCAACTAGTTGAATTTTTAACAAAAAAAAAGATAAAATCGCAACGAACATTTAAAAAAAATTCTATTATAATTCAGAAATATTTCTTCTTTGAAATACTATTTCTACTCTAAAAAATACCTGAAGTACTTTCTTTATCTAAAATTTGGAAGAGGGAACTTTCAAATTGTGACAAATTTTGACTTGGAGAGGGATTCTTTTAAATTTCTTTCTTCTAAATCCGAATTATAATTCTTTTAAAAAATTCCCGTTCCATGTCAAAAATTCCCTGTTTTAAAGTGAACTTATATTTCTTTACGGAAACTCCCTGCCCTAAAATAAAAACGAAAACTATTTTCAAAAATTCCCTGTTCCAAGTCAAGATAAATAAAACGTAATAAATCTATTTTTTGATAAAAATTGAGAAAATCATTGTTTCAGTATGTTTGAAATATCATCAATTCGATTATAAATATATAAAAACATAAATATAAATAATTAAAACTTGAATTTTTCTGCGATCAGGAGGAAATTTCCAGTTTTAATTAAATTCCCGGCAGGGTGTCTACTCAAATCTTGGACCAGGTTTTTTCCAGTTATCTCAAGTTTTTTTTCTATCAAAAAAGGACGAATTTTTAACTCAAATGATGGAATATTCAATTAGAATAGTTACATCTTCAGTTCAAAAAATAATAATTTTCAACCAAAAAAAAAATTAATTAAAAAAAAATAGTTACATTTTCAAAGTGATCAATTTTCAACTCAATGAACCTTCAACTAGAATAGTAGAATTTTGAACCAAAAAGATGAAATTTTAAATAAAATGATGAATATTTAATTTGAATACTTGAATGTTCAAGAAAAAGATTCATTTTCTGCCAAAAAAAGCCGATTTTTCAACAAAATACATGAATTTTAAACCAAATAGTTAAATTTTGTACTAAAAAAGACAATTTTTAACCAAATAGTTGAACTTTGAACTAAAAAAGATCAATTTACGACCGAAAATGGAGTAGTTAAATTTTCAGTTTAAAAAAAATTTCAACCAAAAGAAAACTAATTAAAAAATAGTTACATTTTCAAACAAAGTGATGATCTTTCAACTAAAACTATGAATCTTCAACTGGAATAGTTGAATTTTGAACAAAACAGATTAATTTTCAACCAAGAAAATTAATTTCTACCATAAAAGTCGAACTTCAACTGAAAAATATAATTCTTTAAGCGAAAATTGAATAGTTAAATTTTCAGTTACAAAAAGTAATTTTCAACTAAAGTGAAGAATATTTAACCAAAGTGATTGAATGTTCCAACAAATTTTTAACAAAACAGCTCAGTTTTCAGCCAAAGAAATGAATTTCCAATTAAAATGATGAACCTTAATCCAGAAAAATTAATTTTTAACAAAAGGGTTTATCTTTTAACCAAGTAATAAAATTTTCATTCCAAAAAACATGAATTCTGAACGAAAAATGTAGTATTTAATATTTCAATCAAAAAAGACTTTCATTTTTAATCAAAAACAGTTCAATTCAGTCAAAAAAGACGACTTTTCAGCATAAGTTGAATTTTTAATTATGGAAGTTTTTTCTGTCACGAGAGAGAAAATATTGCAAACAAACTGCTGAATTTTCAACAAAATGCATGCAGTTTCAACGGGATGGTTCAACTTTCAACTAAAAATGATCATTTTTCATTTTCAACCAAAAATAGAATATGTGAATTTTTCAGTAAAAAAATTAATTTTAAACAAAAAACAAACCAATTTTTAACAAAATTGTTAAATACAGTAATATAAAGCTACTTGTACAAATCAAGAGTAATTGTTATTCAATTTTATATTGCAATTAAAAGAAAAAAAATTAAGCACCCTTGCGAAAAAATGTCCTGATTAAAAAAAATTCCGTATATTTCCAGGGTTTTCGAGTCATACCGGGTGTCCCAACAGTTTCGGGACGGCTGAATATTTAATCAGATAAAATATTTTTCAGGAAGGTCAAGGTCATTCTTGAAGTAACTTTCAACGAAGAATTCAATAGTGACCTTTATTTTGATATTCACCATGACCTTCAAGGTGATTTCAAGGTCAAATTGGTTTTTTAAAATGGGAACCCCTATTTATTACACCGGGATCTGAGATAGCGGAAAATTTTACGTCCAGTTATGACCTTGACCAATCGAAAATTTGACCAGGGAAGGTCATGGCAAGGACAAACAACGTACAACAGGATGGCTCGACTGGCATGCATTTTTGAAGAAAATGTCATATGCAAGAGTTGTAGCATTTTCGGCCACCGATCGATTGGTGACCTTGACCTTCACCAGGATATTTTCTTCAAAAATGCATGCCAGTCGAGTCATCCTGCTGAACTTTGTTTGACCTTGCCATGACCTTCCCAAGTCAAATTTTCGATTAGTCAAGGTCATATCTGGAAGTAAAATTTTCCGATCTCTCAGTTCCCGGGGTCAAAAATAGGGGTTCCCATTTTAAAAAAATCAATTTGACCTTGAAATGACCGTGAAGGTTAATGCAGGGATCGGGACTGCTCAAGCTTCAAAAAATAGTAAAATAGTAACCATTCTTCTCTCAAAAAAGTAACAGAAAAGTAACAATAATGTGGCAAAAAAGTAACCAAAAAGAAAGATTTTTTACCAAAAAAGACGAAGTTTCCACCAAAAATTATGAATGTTCAGCAAAAAAATTTATGTTTAAGAAAGTAAAGTTTAGTTCAACTTTCAACAAAATGATTGAATTTTTCTGACTAAAAAAGATTAATTTTTAACGATAAATGTAATAGTTGATACAATAACCAAAAAGGATTTTAATATAAATATAAAAACCGGTAGAGTTTATTCAAAAAAGACGATTTTTCAACAAAATAGGTTATGTTTCAACCAAATTCTTGAGATTTAAGACAAAAAGACCAATTTTTACAAAACAGTTGAATTTTCAACCAGGAAATATGGATTTTTGACAAAAAAAATATCTGTCAACCAAATAGTTGAATTTTCTACGAAAACAGGGAAATCTTCAACCGAAAAAGACGAATTTTCAACAAAATAAGTACATTTCTAACCAAAAAGATGAATATTCAAATAAAATTATGTATTTTTAAATAAAAGTATGATTTTCAATCAAGAAGATTAATTTTCTACCAAAAAAAACGAATTTTCAACAAAAAATAAAGTTTTATAAAAAGTTGTTCAACTTTTAACCGAATTTCAACAAAAAAGATTGAAATTTTAAATTAAAAACTAGCAATTTTAGTTAAATTGTAATTTTTATCAGGAATCATAATAATTCAATTGATAGCCCTTTTTATACATTTTAAATACGAACTAATTATTATTTTATTGTTATTCCCTAATTTTCCCGGCTCTAAAGTGCCAAATTTAATGAAAAAATTTAAATGTTTCGCAAGTTTTTGAATAATACGATTAATGAATTAATTAATTTCGTTATTTCGGGCAAAAAATGTAAGCAAAAGTAACCTTTTCATAAAATAATAAAACTTTTTAATAAACCGCGGATCAAAAAAGTAACTAAGTTACTAAAAAGTAACCCGTTCCGAGCCCTGTCAATGGTCAAGATCAAAATAAAGGTCACCATTGAATTCCTCCTTGAAAGTTACCAGGTTTTCCAGGTAGGGTAGACACCCCTGCCCGGTCACTTCCCAGTTTTTTCCCGGTCATTTTCCAGCCAAGTCGCCACTTTTGTCACGGTGGCTGTTTTTTTCTCCAATACGAGAAAGAAATTAGGAACGATTTTTTTGTCGAGACTCACCTGATGTTGTGGTTGCGATTGTGCGACAGGTAGCTGTTGTCCCTGATAGAGCCAGGGGGCTTGGGGAGGAGGACCATGAGTTGGAGGTGGAACGCTGGTGAGCATATTAACGGAATGTTGCATGTGATCAATTGTTGGAGGCGGTACCATCCTCGGTGGCGGAACAGGCTGAGGCGCAGACATTCCCGGATCAGGAGGACCAACATCATGTCGATGATGAGCTTCGCCAACCGGAAGCGGTGGGTGTTGCATATGCGAGGGTTGTGACTCGTGTACCAGATAAGTCTGCGTGACCGGTGGCGGTGGTCCATGAATGTGCATGTGAGGCGCAGGCTGGCCCTCAAATTGCATTCTTTCGATAACACGTTGCTGCTCATGATTCTGATGAAGCTGCGGCTCGCCGCCTGTCTGCAGGACAAATTGTGTCTGACCCTGCGACACTGGGGCCTGAATCTGTTGATACTGAATCTGGTATGTCTGCGGAATTGGAGGCGGTGGCTGATTTGGTGGAAAGGGAGGTGGGAAGTGCAGATGCAAGAGCGAAGGTGGTGGCTGCTGATTCGTGGGAGGTGGAGGCGGCGGCTGTTGCAGGTTAACATTGACTGTCTCGATGACGCGCGAGGGAGTTGGTGATCTCTGTATACTTGGCTGCGTGTAGACGTAGGAGACAGCAGCGCCGCTCATTGGTGCTCCATTACTGGCGGAAACGAAACCTTGATGCACCGGATTTTGTGGAGGCGGTTGACTCATTACGTACATCTGCGTTACCGACTGGGCAGAGGTTTCGGAACCGGGAGGCAAGCTTTGGATTTGAAGAGGTTGCCCTGAATGGATCTGATACTGCACTTGACTTATAGTTGGTGGAGGTCCGATTAGTTGCACTTGACCCACTGATGGCGGCGGCACGAATGTCTGCATCTCCTGCTTAAACAATACATTTATATTTTGTTGTATCATCTGAGGGACCGTACTTAAATTACGTAACAGCTCAAGGAGGAGGGAGGGGTCAAGAGATTTTGTTACGATTTGTTACGTTAGGTGAGGGGGGGGGGGTGTCCTTCCTTCATGTACGTAATTTCTGAAAATTCCCTAATGAAACAAGTAACTCGCAGAAATTGTATAGAAATTTAATATGAATTTAACTTTGCGCGCCAAAGAAACCTGGTGAGTGAAAAACGAACTTAGCCAACAACAATTTTTTAAAAAGTCAGGGATTTAGAAAAAAAATCTTGCGAAAATCAGGGAATTTCTATAACTTTAAATGACTGTCAAGTAGAATAAATTTGAACATTTTAATTTGAAACTGTTTTATTCCGTTTATAAAAGATTCTAGGTTAAAAATGTTAAAAATTTAAGATTCTGGTCTTTGAATATTAATGGTCAGGGAAAATGAAAAATTGGTCAGGGAAAAATGAGGGAATTTTTAAAATGAAGTTTTGCGGTAACTTGTGAGTAATTTATTTGCCTTGTATTTATGTTTCTTTTTTTCAGTTATAAATTTTATTATTTGTTTGAAAGCACAACAATTTGTTTAAAAAGTCAATTTTTTGCTTGAAAATTCTACTATTTCGTAGAAAATTTACCTCTTGAGAACAATTTATGTTTTGGTGTTGAAAAATCAATTGAAATCTTTTTTGGATGAAAATCCAACTATTTTGTTGAAAATTTGTCTTTTTGCTTTAAAAATTCATCTGCTTTAGTAGAAATTTCATCTTTCTTGGATAAGAATGCAACTCTTTGGTTGAAAATTCAATAATTTTGTTAAAAAGTCATCCTTTTTGGTTAAAAATTCAACTTTTTTTGTTGAAAATTCGTCTTTTTGGATTGAAAATTCAAGTACCTTCGTAGAAAATTTACTTCTTATTTAAAACTCATATATTGATGTTGAAAAGTCAAACTGAAATCTTTTTTAGATAACAATTCAAACCTTTTTTTTGAATTTTGTCTTTTTGATTTAAAAATTCATCTGTTTTAGTAGAAATGTCATCTTTTTTGGATACAGATGCAACTGTTTGGTTGAAAATTAATCTTCTTTGCTTGATGAGTCAACTATTTTCTTTCAAAATTTTGTTTGAACCACTTTGTTAAGAAATTATTTCTTTTTTGCTGAAAATTCTTATTTTCTGGTTGAAAATTCAATTTTTGTACAGAAAATTCATCTTTTGGCTTTAAGGTTCAACAATTTAGGTGAACTTTTTTTTCTTTCATGACTGAAAAATCTTTATCAGTTGAAAATTCGTCTTTTTGATTTTAAAATCAACTATTACACTTTTTTGTTGAGAATTCATCTTTTAAATTTTTTTTAGAAAATTTAATTTTTTTGTAGAAAATTTAAGTATTTTTTAAAAAAGTCATCTTTTATTGTAGAAAAGTAATTTTTTCCGTTTAAAATAAATAAATTTGAATATTTTAAATTTGTATATAAAATATTGTTTTATTTTGTTTATAAAAGATCCCATGTTAAAAATATTACAAGTATAAAATGCTAATATTTGAATGTTAATGGTCAGGGGAAAAAAAAATTGGTCGAGGAAAAATCATAGAATTTTGAAAGTGAAGTTTTCACGTTGTAAAGCATGTAGTATCTTGAATATAAAAAATTTCCATTAGTCTTAAATCCTATATCTTATTATTTCTGGAAACCATAAATTACGTACAGTAAAGGGGGGGGGGGGGTAAACATATTTTGTTGCGGTTCGTTACATGGGGGGTGGAGAGGGCCGATAATCCGTTACGTAATTTAAGTACGGCCCCTGACTTGCAAATTAATTCTATAATTAACTATAATAATCTACGAATTTAGTCATTCATTCATCCACATGGAAGCTCCTATGTTTCCGCACGATTTTAGAGTGTTTTTTGTCTCATGACTATTGCTATCTATTATTGCCAATGTGACAGTTTATTAGTATACATCAGTATACTAATATCAACTGAATAAAAATATTAAATAATACAAAATTCCTCCTTTTCATACGAAAAAAATGTAAAATAAAGAATCTGACCCCCTTCAACTTAATTCAAATATTAATAAAAATGTTTATAATAAAAAACTCCCTCCTCCCACTAAAAAATAAATAAATACCAAAATTTTCTCCCTTCTAACTTAATAAAAATGTTAAAGATAAAAAAACTGCCCCTTTCAATCCAGAAAAAAATCGAAAATTAAACTTTTCAAACTTAAGACTTCAACAAAAATTAAACTAAAAAATTCCCCCCTTTCATCCCAAACCAAATGTTAAAAATATATCATTTGACATAATTTAACTCACTAAAATGATTAAAAATAGGGAAGTCCTTCTTCCATATCAAGAAAAAAATTATATCCAAAAATTTCCACCCTTGCTACCCAGTAAAAATATTAAAAATAAAGAATATATATTCCCTCCTTTTCATCTTAAGAGAAATGTGAAAATAATACAATATTTCCACCTTAAACTCAATTAAAATGTTAAAAATAACAAAATTCCCTCTGAAAATTCAGAAAAAAATTATAAACCAAAATTTCCTTTCTTCCATCTCAATAAAAATGTTAAAAATATAAAAGGCCCATATTCCAATTCAAAAATAAATTAAAACCATAAATTCCCTTTTACAATTCAGAAACAAATTAAATACCAAAATTGCCTCGCTTCCAGTTGAATAAAATTGTTGAATAATAAAAAATCTCTCACTTCCGATTCATAAAAAAAAAAAAAAATGAAAATAAAAAATGCCTCCTTTTCATCGGAAGAAAAATATAAGGGGTCATCGACAAATTACGTAAGACATACGTAAAATACATCAATTTTCAATCAAACAGTTGAGTTTTCAACTCAAAAAGATCGAGTTTGACCCAAAAATGGAAGAAATAAATTTTTAGTTAAATAAATGAATTTTCAATCAAGAAAAAAGGAATTTCCAACAAAATAGTTAAATTTTCAACGAAAGCTATAAATCTTCTATAAAAAAAATAAATAAATTGTCAACAAAAAGAGTAATCGTTGATATTTCCTCCGAAACATATTTAAATTTTAAACCAAAAACAGTTGAATTCAACCAAAAGGGGCGAATTTTAAACAAAATAGTTGAATCCTCAAGAAAAACGGATTAATGTTTAACCAAACAGATATGTTGTTTAACCAAAAAAGATGGAATTTCTACCAAAAAAGATGAATTTTCAACCAAAAAAAGGCGAATTTTCAGTCAAGCAACTGAATTTTAGACCAAAACGAATGACTTTTTTACCAAATTCTAGAATTTTTAACAGAATAATTGATTAATAATATACAAATATAACACAAGATTACTATCATTCAAATTTTTAATTGTATTTTTTTTATTCTTTTGAATTGCTTGGAATGCTTTTTAACTCCTTCAATTATTTAAGGAATTCAGAATATTCAAAGAATTCAGAATATTCAAAGAATTAAAGGATTTTAGGAAATGCAGAGAATTTCAGGGGTTTTACAGCATTGAGAGAATTTAAAGAGTTCATAATATTCCAGGAATTCCGAGAATTTAAAGAATTCAGAACATTAAAAGAATTCATGAAATTCAGAATATTCAATGATTTCAGGGATTTTGGAGAACTCAAGGAATTTAGGGAATTGCCAAATTTCCATTGCTCTAAATCTAAAACTCTAAATTTTGAAGAAAGAAATTAAAATGTGTCATTTTAACGTTTCGAAATCTGTGCATTTTTTATTTTGATTTCGATTTTTAATTTTATTTTGAATACTTTAATATTTTTCAGCAGTTAAAATGTTCAAATTTTCAATTTTGAATGCTCTAAATTTGAAAATGGTCCACTTTGAAGTTGTAAAATTGATATGATATGATACTTCAAGGAAATTAGAAAATTTAAAGATTTCCGAGAATTTAAGGAATCCAGAGAATGTACAGAATTCAGAAAAATTACGGAATTTAGAAATTTTCATGCATTCAGAAAATGCAAGGAATTAAAAATATTCAAGGATTTTTGAGAATTTAAGATATTCAAGGAATTCAGGATATTAAAGGATTTCAAGAAATTCATATAATTTCATGAATTTCAGAACGTTTGGGGAATTCAGACTATTCCAGAATTCAGAATATCCGAGTATTTCAAGGAATTCAGAGATTTTCAGGAAATCAGACAAATTTTCATTGCTTTAAATATAAAACTCTTAATTAAAAAAAAAAAAAAAAAAAAAATGAAAATTGTTTATTTTAATTTTGAAAGCTGTGAATGTTTAGTTTGAAAGGCTTTAAATTTGACATTGTACCATTTTTTAGTAATTAAAGTTTAAAAATGTCAAATTTTAAACGTTTTAAATTTGAAAATGATCAATTTTTAAGTTGTAAAATTGATTAATTTTCAGTTTTAAATGCCAAATAGGTAAATTATTTAAATTGGTAAAACTAAGAATGAAAATTGCACCATTTTTGTAGCCTCCAAGACTTTAAAAGTGTTCAATTTTAAGTATTCCTCATTTACAGGTTATTTAATTGGTTTTAATTTATTTTTCGACTATAAAATATAATTATTTTTCAACGATACAATTTTGAATGATTTAAAAATGAAACTAAAATATTTTTAAGCTTTCGATATATGCTTTAAATTCAAGATTGTTTCATTTGAAACGATTCCAGATTTAAATAATATAATGTTCAAAGTTTGAAGCTGAAAGCTGATCAACAAGATTTTTTTTTTAAATAGTTCAAGAAAAATTATTTCTTTATAATTAAAATATAACTTATTTAAAATAAAAAGTCATATTATGACATTCCGGTACATACTAAAAATGTGGTTGACAGAGGGATGTTTCATACATGACTTAATCACATTAACATTAATCACAATTATATAACTCGTCTTTTAAAATCAGTGAATACATTCAGAAAAAGAAAAATTTTAATTTTGGTTCAATGTGATTAAGAATAATTTTTGAAAGAAGAATTTCCATCTTTTACTGGATTTAAAGGAAAAATTACAAAAAGATAAGTTTTTATCAAAGATTGAAATTTCTCGATTTTGACTTCAACAGTTCTTTCAAACCGATTAACAGTTAAATAAACTCTGAAGATTGTTGGATTAAGATGTTAATTAAAGTTAATTTTTTAAAATGTACAATCATTTCTTAAAAATATTAAAGACAAACAAATGTTAATAGTTCCTTAATAATTAACTTTAAATTCAATTCTGCTTTTTAATTAATATTAGCATAACATAAAGATAATCAAGGAATGAGAGCGAGGTGGTTTGGATGTCTCTCTTTTTTCTCCCTCTTTTTTCAATTATTGTCATATATGTGTCTCTAATGAGCCGTTTTACAATGTTATTTGAAAATATATTTCTCTTATTTTAATTCTTTTTGTGCAATTATATTACACAAATTGACTTTCTTGAGTATTTGTGTTTAAAAACAGTTTTTTAAAGAACATACATCTTTTTAAGCCTTCTTGTGCAATTTTGTTTGCACAATTTGATTTTTTAAGTTTATGTTTGTTTCAAAAATGTAATTTCAAATAGAAAAATAGAGTTACCTGAGATTGATCAGCTGATTGCAAATGTCCCGAATGAACTACGGCTGGTCCAGGTGTTCCTGCCACGGTAGCCGTGAGAATAGTGGCTGGTAGAGTAACCACACTACTTTGAGGATGTTGGATAATATCTGCAAAGAAATAAAGTTAAATAAATCTTGACGATAAATCCTGCCCCACTCAAAATTTTAGACAAATATTTATATTTTACCCTGATGCTGAATTGTAACAACGTTAGGTTGCCCCAAGGCTCCGATGTTCATGGTTTGAAATTGAGCTGAAAATTAAGAAAATGATATATGTTTAAAATAAAGGATTTCCAGTGAAAAACGCTAACATGCCCTATTATTCTTCGAATATTGTAAATAATCATTGGAATCTAATTACGTTTTATTAACAATAGCAATTTTAGCCGAAAAATGTCTTTTTCGGCTTAACATAAGATAACAAATTGTTTAGAACTAGAACATTGTGCGCGCTACGCGCGCACTAATTATCCTTTTCTTAGATAAAAACGCGGTTTATTTTCAAACATTTTGTTATAGATTTTACAGAAAATCTTACATGATTTCAAAACGTTATATAATTATTTTAGTTCAAAATTAATTTATTTGCTCAAAAATTTAACTATTTTATTGGAAATCAATTTTTTAAACTGAAAATTTAACTATTCCATGCTTGGTTTGACATTTATCTTCTTTACTTGAAAATTTACCTTCATGGTTGAAAAATTCATTTCTTTGGTTGACAATTTAACTACTAGATTTTAAATTAATTTTTTTTTAAACTGAAACTTGAACTATTTTGATAAAAATTCAACTGATTGGTTGAAAATTTAACTACTTGGTTACAAATTTATGCATTTTTTCTGGCTTGAAAATTTAACTATTTTGGTAGAAAATTACACTGTTTAGTTAAAAATGAAATTTTTTGTTGAAAATCCGTATTTTCGGTTTTAAAATTAAACATTTTTGTAGAAAATTCATCCTTTTGGCTTAAAAATTTTATTTTGGTTGAAGATTCATATGTTTGGTTGAAAATTTAACTATATTGTTGAAAATTCGTTTTTTTTTTGTTTGGTTGACAATCAATTTTTTTGTTGAAAATTCACATTTACGATTTGAAAAATCAACTGTTTTGTGGAAAATTCGTACTTTCGGAATAAAAATTCAACAATTTGATAGAAAATTTAACTACATGGTTGAAAATTTATGTACTTTGTTTAAAATTCTATTTTTGTTTTAAATTAATTTGTTTCAACTGAAAATTCAACTGATTGGTTGTAAATTAACTTTTTTCATGTATAGAATTCCTGAAAATAAAACAAGAATTCTAGACATTAACTTGATTATTGGACGTTAAATGGGATTTTGAATTTGATTTTAATCTGATTAAAAATTCTTACATTTCAATTAACTTTTTTGTTGAAAATTCATATTCTCGGGTTGAAAATGTAACAGTTTTATAGAAAATTCAACAATTTGGTATAAAATTCAACTATTTGGTGCCAAATTAAACTTTTTTGTAGAAAATTCGTCTTCTTGATTGATATAATTGATCTTCTTGGTTGAAAATTCAACTATTTGGTTAAAAATTGATGTATTTTGTTGAAAATTCGTCTTTTTTGGTTGGAAATTAATCTTCTTAGTTGAAAATTGAACCATTTTATTAAAAGTTTGTGAATTTCGTTGAGAATTCATCTTTTTAGGTGGAAAATTAATCTTCTCAGTTGAAAAGTCGTCTTCAGATTTGAAAATTCATCTCTTCTGGTAGAAAGCTCATATTTAATGGTTAAAAATGCAATTGTTTGGTAGAAAATTAATCTGTGTTCGTTTGCGATTCAACTATGTATTTGTGTTTATTATTTAAAATGAAATTTTTGTCTTGGGTGGCGATTCGGCGGACGAATTTAAATTCCCGGTAATTTCTCGGTTTTTGCCGGTCAAGTTTTTCAATTTACACGGTCAACTAAAAGTAATATATTCATATTTGCCGCAAAACGCAAACATTTTTTCTAATTTATGACGTTCATTCTTAACATCCTTTAACACAACAGAGCAAAAAATTGAAAAATAAATTAAAAACACGGATTTTCAAGAAAATAGTTCAATTTTCAACCTAACTGATGAATTTTCAACTAAAATGATGAATCTTCAACTGGAATAGTTGAATTGTAAACCAAAAAGATGAGCTTTCAACTAAAATAATGAATCTTTAATTGAAACAGTTGAACTTTTAACAAAAAATTAATTTTCACTAAAAACGATAAATTGTCAACCAAAACTTAAATAATTAAATTTTAAGTTTAAAAAATTAACATTCAACTAAACATACGAATTTTGAACTGAAACTATGCAATATTTAATTGGAATAAGTTAAAATGTTAGTTAAAAAATTACTTTCCACAAAAAAGTAACTTTCAAAAAAATAGTTACATTTTCGACCAAACAGATGAATTTTCAACCAAGAAGATTAATTTCTAACAAAAAAAATTAATTTTCAACTAAAAAAGATCATTTTTCAACCAAAAATTGAATAATTGAATTTTTAGTCAAAAAATGAATATTCAATCAAAGAGATAAAATTTTTTTAACTAAAGTTATGCAATATTCAAGTGGAATAATAGTTACATTTTCAGTTCAAACAAATAATAATTTTCGGCAAAAAAATTCCTTTTCATCCAAAGAAAAAAGAAGTTTTCAATAAAATAGCTCACATTTCAACCAAAGAAATGAATTTTTAATTAAAATGATAAATCTTCAACAACAAAAAATTAATTCTTAACAAAAGAGTTTAACTTTCAACCAAGAATTTTATTTCCAACCTAAAAGATGAATTGTCAACTAAAATGATAAATATTTAACTGCAATACTTGAATTTTTAACGGAAAATAATTTTTAAACAAGAAGATTAACTTGCAACGAAAAAGATAATTTTCTACCAAAAAAATCGATTTTTAACCAAAGATGTGGATTTTCAACGAAATAGTTGAATTTTCAATAAAAAATTACAAATTTTCATCCAAAGTGTTGAATTTTTAACAAGAAAAGATCAATTATCAACCAAAAATGGACATTCAAATTTTCAGCTGAAGGAATTAATTCTCAACCAAACTGATGAGTTTTGAACTAAAATAATGAATCTTCAAATGGAATAGTTGAATTTTATACCAAAAGATTAATTTTCTAAAAAAAGGGCAAATTTTCAACAAAGTACGTAAATTTTCAAACAACTAGTTACATTTCTAAATAAAAAATATCAATGTTTTACCAAAGAGTTGAATTTTCATCCAAAAAGATACATTTTCAACCGAAAATAGAATGGTTAAATTTTCTTTTAAAAATCTAATTCTCAACCCAAAAGAAACGGATTTATTTCAGCAAAATTGTTAAATTTTCTACTGGAATAGTTAAATTTATAATTTAAAAAATTGACTTCAACAAAGTAGTTACATTTTCAACCACAGATGAATCTTCAACCAAAAAAATAATTTTTAACAAAAGAGTTTAACTTTTAACCAAGTAGTTGAATTTTTAAATAAAAAAAAAAATTATGAATTCGGAGCGATTGAAGTAAAAAAATTTCTATTATAATTCAGAAATATTTCTTCTTTGAAATATACTTCTACTGTAAAAACTGCTTGAAATATTTTCTTTATCTCAAATTTAGAAGAAGGAACTTTCAAATTGTGACGAATTCTGACTTGGAACAGGGATTCTTTTAAAATTCCTTTCTTCTAAATCTGAATTACAATTCTTTAAAACAATTCACGCTCCATGTCAAAAACTTTCTGTTCCAAGTGAAATTATATTTCCGTACAGAAACTCCCTATCCTAAAATAAAAACGATAACTATTTTCTAAAATTCCCTGTTCCAAGTCAGGATAAATTAGGAGTAAGCGAATAAAACTTAAGCGAAAAAAATCTCACATAGCAAACAACTGCAAAAGGTTTTTCTTGTAATGGAAAATAATAAAAATTCAATAATAAATTATGACTTAATTATAGTAAATTGAGATAATCTAAAAAATCTGCGACTGTAGATAAAGAAAAAATCACTTTTCTAAATTGATCAAAATTATTAAAATAAGGAAAATTTGAATTTTTCTGCGATCAGAAGTAAATTCCTGGTTTTTTAATTAAATTCCCGGTAATTTCCCGGGGTTTTCCGGTCAATGAAGTTCTCGGTTTTTTTCCCGGTTTCCCGGTCAAGTCGCCACTGAATAAAAACAGTTTTACCTTGCTGAATCTGTTGTATCTGCGGCTGAGCGATAACTTGTTGCGACTGTACCGGTGGTGGTTGTTGTTGTATGAAAGATTGCAGCTCTGACTGCATCGTTTGTATCAGATTAATTGCCAACTGCTTTGCATTTTGTAATGCGGGGGGATTCGGGTGCCTAAAAAATTGAGTTTTCCATTATTTCACTGCAAGATTCCCGACTTGTGAAACTTAAATATTAGGGTGATTTTATTTTTATTATTTTTTTAATTCAACTTGGCACCCCTACAAATTGTTCCTATTGCCGAGAAAAATACCTCTGATTTGTTTCAGAATTTTCAAAAAATACTTAGAGGTCGCTCAAGGCCATTTTAGGGCAAAAATTCTCATTCATAATTAAATTGACGCTATTAATTGAATCCTTTCTGGTGCGCATGAATTGTGTTCTTTACAATTCAATATTGCACTCAAGACTTTTTTCAGATTTTTACAATAACATTTAAAGGTCGTTCAAGGCCATTTTAGGGCAAAAATGGTCATTCTTAATTAAATTGACGCTATTTATTAATTATTCATTTCTGACGCGTATGAATTTGGTTCTTTACAAGTTCAATCAATTGAATTAATGGTTTATTTTTCTCACCTTTTCTCACCTCGATTGAGGTCTTAGAATTACATTCCATTACATACACATCCTTTTCATATTATAATTAATGGTACTCACTTTAAACTCTGTTATAAATAATTTTCATACTTATATTTATATATATATATATATATATATATATATATTCAACAACAACTAATATTTATCACTAAATTTATCACACTTAGTCACTAGTTCTCTATGATTTTGTTTAAATTTCGTTAGTTCCATTCAGTATACATTGTCCTGTAAGTATCACCATACTTGTCTCACTGATCACTTTGTTGCTCACTTTCTTGAAGTTCCTGGTACAATTTGTAAAGTTCTTTGCTGAACCAGCATGCGCCCTTCGATACTTTGCCTTTGAGCATTTCAATCATCCAATCTTCTCTCTTGTGCTTTTTCTCAATTGCCTCCAACCAGTTTCTTCCTTCCTGTTTCAGTTTTCCTCTCAGTTCTTTACAGTTCCATATGTGCTTGAAACTTTCCTCTTCTTTTCTGCAGATCCTACATTGGTATGTCTCCCTCCATCCTTTTTGTCCAGCTCTGCTCAGGTTGCCGCATCTCATTCTCGCCCACTCTATTTTCTCCCATTCTTGTAATACTTTGTCAGACAAGTATTTTTCTTCATTCGCTGTTTCTTTGATATCTTTATAGTATTCACAGTAAATAGACTTATCGATCTTGCTCCAAATTTTTTGTACTTCTTGTTCTATTCTGATTTTTACCATCTCTTCAAATCTGGATCCTAGATCGTCTTCCTTTTCTTCCATACTCAGCAGTTTTAAAATTTCCGGACTCCCTAACTCTTCGCATGCTTTCCTCAATTCTTTGCCCCATTGTGTAGCGTTGTTGTTTCTTAGTCCTCTCAATATTTATTTTAGACATTGTTTCGGCCACCTCGCATCTTCCATTTGATACACATGTAAAGTGAAGCTTGCTACTCTTTTCAGAGATAAAGAGCACATTTTCGTCCTGCCTGTTTCCATCCTCCATATGTAATCTGGCGTATTTCTGCTCAGTCCTAACGCCATTTTTATGAAACGACCTTGCACCTTTTCTATTACTTTTTTCTCAGACCAGCCCCACACTTCTGCCCCATACACGATTACTGAGCTGATAAGTGAATCAAATAAGTATAACTTCCGTCTCAGATTTCCTACTTTCGCTCTTTTCATTAAACCCCAGACTTGATTTATAACTTTTTGAACCTTTCCTGTTTGTTTTCTTAGATGTACCATTGACGTATTTCCTGTGGTGAACCAGTAGCCTAAATATTTGAATTCCTTCACTGTTTCTATTTGTTCTCCTCCAAAGTAAAATTTATCTTCTTTTGATATTTTCCCTGCCTTTCTGAAGATCATGATCTTTGATTTAGATGTATTTAGTTCCATCTTATTTCTGGTTGTGTATTTTTCTAAGCTTTTTATCATTTCTTTCAGCTCACCTCTGTCCCCTGCTACTATTACTACGTCATCCGCATATTTCAAACAGTATATTTTTGTCTTTCCTATCTCCGCTCCTCCAATTTTTCTTCTTTCCCAATCATCTTCTAAGTCATTTACGTGTATGTTGAATAACACCGGACTCAATGGACATCCTTGTCTGACTCCTTTTTTAGTCCAGAAACATCTGTTAGATCCTTTCGTTGTCTTTATCGTATTTTTGGTGCTACCGTACATCGTTTTTATCATTGTTAGCATTCTTCCAGTGATTCCAACCTTCTCGAGGATCTGCATCAATAATGTCCTGTCAACTTTATCGAAGGCTGCCCTAAAGTCTATGAAGAACGCGTAGAGTTTTCCTTTTTCCTGTTTTAGTTTGTTCTGTATCAGTGAGTTCAGAACAAATATATGTTCCCTCGTCGAGTATCCTGGTCGAAAACCTGCCTGACTCTCTCCTAATATTTTATTTTTCTCCAGCCACGTCCTGAGTCTTTTTGCCATAATCCCTGCTAGCGTCTTGTATGTAGTCTTGAGTAGCGTTATTCCTCTATAGTTTTTCGCGTTGTTCTCATCTCCTCCCTTGTGGATTGGATAGATCTGTCCTGTCTCCCACCCTTCTCCTATTTCTCCTTCAGTCCATAATTGGTTGAGAATCCCTGTCAACTCTTCTACTAGTTCTTGGGGTAGTGCTTTAAGGAATTCATTTATGATCCCATCTTCTCCTGGTGCCTTTTCCTTCTTCATTTTCCGGATCTGTTCTTCTACCTCTTCTTTCGAAATATCTTCATTCAATTCTCCTAATTTATCTTCTCCTCCTCTCTTCTTCGTTTTAACCAACTCTGGCTCTTCTTCTATTCCTTTCGGCATTTCCTTCGTTTCATCCAATTTCGGTTCTTCTTCTGTCCCTTCCAATAATTCCTTGAAATGTTCAATCCATTGTCCTTCATTTATGCTGGTATTCAAACGTCCTCCTTTTCTTGCTCTGTAGGGTCTCACTGCTGTCCAGAATTCTCCTAAGTTCTTGCTCTTCTCCACTTTTCCCCACTTCCTTTCTTCTTCTCCTTGTTTTTTGTCCTTGTACAGTTTTTTCAGTTCTTTTTTGGATTTATTATATTTCACCCTATCGTTTTTCTTTTTTGATCTTCTGAACTTGGCTAGATTTCTTCTGGTTTCCTTTCTTTTTTCATTACATTCTTTATCAAACCAATCTTCATCCTTCTTCTTCCCTTGTTTCATCATCCCAGATTTTTCTGCCGCTTCCGTGATTATTCTCTTGAGATTGTCAAGTCTTTCCTGTGTTGTCTTTGGTTTTAATTTTGATTCTTCCCAGTTTTTGAGTAGTGCTTCTCGGAACTCTTCCTTTTTATCTTCTCTCCATTTCCAGTGTTCATCCAGAAAACCATCCTCCTGCTGCGCTTGTAAATTCCATTTTGTCGTTGCAATTAGAGGCATATGATCCGATTCTTCTCTTTCGTCTATCTGCATTTCATCAATTGGGTCTTCTTCATCCTTCACGATAAGATAATCCAGGACCGATGCACTGTTTGTTCCAATGCGCGTTAATTTTCCTTTTTCATCTCCCTTCAGTCTTCCATTCATGACCGTCAAACCATAGTCTTCACACCATTTCAGTAGATTTTCTCCTTCTTTATTTAGTACTGCATCTTCCGAGTGTCTTTCCCATTCCTCTTCTCCTTCTGAATCTGTTCTCGCTGATTCTTTACCTATTCTCGCATTAAAATCTCCTAAAATTGTAAGAGGATGTCCCTGGTATGTAGATTGTTCCAGAAGTTCTTCTATTTCTTCTCTGATTTTCTTCATCCCGACATTGTTGTAAACGGATACAATTTCTCCTAATTCTCCACCTATTTCGTAATTAATTCTGACTCCGTATTTCCATTCTGAAAACTTGTATTTCGCGTTCTTCAGCTTCCTGCAACCTATGAGTTGTCCTCCCATGGCCCTTCCTTTTTTTTCCTTCCTAGTAGCTGGTTTCATGAACCATTCAAAATCATTATTTAATCTCTTTCTGATTCTCTCTTCTTGCTCCTTCTCTGTCCAGGTCTCCAACAATATTATTATATCAAACTGTTCAATGTATTTCCAAGTGTCACTACTTTTTTCAAATCCAGCCATATTCCACAATAGTATTCTAAATTTTGTATGTTTTATAAAAAAGATTTTTCTGTCAATTTACCTTCTTCTTCATTCCAGTGGATCCATTTGTCGTTGATCTTGATTTTTCTGTATCCCACCTTAACTTCTTTTCCGTTTTCTCTCTCCTTCCTAGCCACTTCTCTTATTTTCCTTTGTACATCTCTTTCTGTTTTCGTCAGATCGTCGTCTACAAAGATGTTCGTTCCTTTAAGATCAAATTTTCTTCCCAAGATCTCCCTTTTCATTTCCCACGTTTCCAACTTGATCACTAGTACTTTGTTATTCTCTTCCCTTCCAATCTCGTACGCCTCTTTGATTCTTCCCTTTACCTTGATGGTTTCTTCTATGAAAAGCCGTGCTGTCTCTATCGTTGAGTTTCCTCTCTGCAGTCCTCTTACAACAATATTATTCTTTCTTTCTCTCTTTTCCCACTTTTCCAGTTTTTTCTCCAAGTCACTCATTTTTCGTGCGTCCATGTTCTCATTTTGAACTCTTTTCGGTGCCGACTCTTGTCTCTTCTCCAGTTCCGTTTGAATTTGCTTTATTTTCTGCTCTATTTCTTCTTTCTTCGATACCCACTCCTCGTTTCCAATTTTCGACTCCAAAACTTGAATTTTCTTATATATGTTCGTTTTTTCTCTCTCCCATTCTTTACTTTTGCGCTCCAATTCATCCTTCACTTTTTGTAATTCTTTTTGGTTCTCCTCCCTCGATCTTTCTTTTTCTGCTCGTATTTCCTTCAAGTCTGTCATTATTAGCAGTAAGAGCTCTCGGTCAGTCTTTTTTCTTGTCTCTTCTGTTTCTTCCATCTCTCGCTGCTCTTGATTGTCACGTTCTTTTGAAAAGTTATTCTTCTGGGTTGCGCGTAACCTTTTCTCTTCTTGTTCCGGTTGATTATTATTATCCTTCTTTTCTGCTGACTCCTCTGTTCGGCTTCCCTTTATCGTTCTCTTCACGTATGTGTCTAAACTCTGTGATCTGCTATTCGTTTCTGATTCCGTCAATTTTTTGGCTGTTTTCACGTTTTGCGTGTTACTGTTTGTTTCTGAATTTTCTGTCGGTAAGTCAGATTCCCTCTTGTCCGTCACTTTCTCTTCTTCCCGCCTGGCGACGCTACTGCTCTTCAGCATTTCTCGCCTACGTCATTTCCGATTGAACCTAACCTCCAATAGTTCAATGCTTAATTTTATAATGTCCTTCACACTTTATTCTCAAATCCTGCACTTCCGATTGTATATCCCTAAGATTCTTCGAAATTCGCTCTATCACTTTGCACAGAACTTTGCTTTTGCGCTGCAACTTTCTCACTACTTTCTTAGCAAACTTCACCACCCACTTTTCACACGTCCACTACACTCGGTCCTTTCTTTACAAGTTACTATTGCATTAAGATTTTTTTCAGACTTTTACAATGACATTCAAAGGTGGCTCAAGGTCATTTTTTGAACAAAATGTTGATTAAATTGAATTTTCTCTAGTTATTTTTTGTAAAACAGTATCAATTTATTCATTCCGGGAAAAAAATTAGTCAACATTTTTAACAAACGCGTGTCATATTACTTTAAGGTCATTCAAGGTCATTTTACGAGAAATGTTCATTCAATTTTTTTTTCTTTTTCATGGTAGTTAGTTTTTTTTTAAATTTTCCTTTAAATTAAAAATAGAAAACGTTAAAAACAGTAGGAGATCGCAGCTTAGTTGGCTATAAACTACCATATAATATGCAAGTGTGAGCACTGTTATTTCATTATCACAATTTACAAAAACCTCATTTTTGGCGAAATGACCTTGAATGTCCTTCAAATAGTATGACAAAAATTTATCAAACGATTTAAATAATTTTTTTTACCGACATGAATAAATTGACACTGCTTCTCTATACAATAAAAACTAGAGAATATTTCATTGAATCAACATTTTATTAAGAAAATAACCTTGAGCGACCTTCGAATGTCATTGTAAAAATCTGAAAAAAATCTGAGTGCAATATTGAATTGTAAAGAACAAAATTCATACGCGCCAGAAATGAATAATCAATAAATAGCGTCAATTTAATTAAGAATGGCCATTTTTGCTCTGAAATGGCCTTGAGCGACCTCTAAATATATTTTTTAAATTCTGTAACAAATCAGAGGTCATTTTCGCGGCAAAAGGAACAATTTGTAGGGGTGCCAAGTTGAATTAAAAAAAAACTAAACAAAAAATCACCCTATTAAATATATCGTGGATTGGAAAAAAGGTGTCGGAATTATAATTCTTTGATCAAAAAGAAACTTACTCTATGTAGAGATGTAGAGGTTCGGGAGATTCGGTACCCAAAGCAGGATCGACAAACTGGGATCCACGGCCTCTTAAGGTGACTGTAGCTCCCGTTTCGCCCCTAATGTACAATAAATTAGATCCACCCGCGCCGATTATACGGCCCCTCAATCCAAAACCTTCCGGAGCATTTTCTATTCCAACGCAAATTTTTTCCTGTAAAAAAAAGAGCCTTTCAGTACTTGAATATAAAATTTGTTTATTATAAAACAGGGTGTCCAGCGATTCTTAGGAACGAAATTCAGGGTCTTTTCCAGGCTTTCTAGGTGAAGAAGTCAAGTTTTTACGTTTGTTATAGATGTAAAAGATAAGTCATTTCATTTTTTATTAGCCAAAAATTTTTAAAGAAAGTAGAATCATAAATAAACAAATTCCTAATTTGGCGTGAACATAAGTCGTGTTTGAAATCCTTAAAAATTTTGAAATCTTTGAAACTTCTGCGAAATCTTTTGGAATCTTTTTAAATTTTTGTAAAATATTTGAAATCTTTAAAATCCTTAAAATATTTGAAATCTTTGTGAAATTTTTATGAAATATTTTAAATATTTGTGAAAGCTTTCTTTAATTTTTGTTTGTGAAATCTTTTGTGTGCATTTGAAATCATTGAAATTTTTTGAAATCTTATCAAATTTGTTGAAACCTTTTGAAATAGTTTCACATCATTGAAATAAATATTTGCAATCGTTAAAAATTTCTGAAATCTCTGAAATCCGGTGTACTGTACCCTTTTTGAAATCTTAAAATTTTTTTTGAAATTTTTCTTAAATTTTTTTTGAAATTTTTCTTAAATTTTTTTGAAATCTTTGAAATCTTTGTTAAATATTTCTGAAATCGTTTGTATTTATTTTAAATCATTAAAATATTTTTAATCTGTGTAAAATCTTTTGAAATCTTAGAAATATAGTTTACCATATCCTTTTTAAAATCTTTACATTTCTTTAAATCTTTTGAAATTTTTATGAGATCTTTGAAATATTTGTTAAATCTTTCTGAAACCGTTTGTATTCATTTTAAATCATTAAAATATTTTGAATCTGTGTAAAATATTTTGAAATATTAGAAATCTGGTTTACCCTTTTTAAAATTAAAAAAAAATTTTTAATCTTTTGAAATTTTTATTAAATCTTTGAAATATTTGTGAAAGCTTTCTTTAATCTTTGCCTGCGAAATCTTTTGTGTTCGAAAGCATTGAAATCTTTCGAAATTTTCTCAAATTTGTTGAGATCTTTTGAAATAGTTTAAAATCTTTGAAATCTGGTGTACTGTACCCTTTTATAAATCTTTGGAATTCTTGTATTCTTTTGAAATCTTTATGAAATTTTTATGAATTCTTCGAAATATTTGTGAAATCTTTCTGAAGTCTTTTGTATTCATTTGAAATCATTAAAATATTTTTAATTCGTGTCAAATCTTTTGAAATCTTTAGAATCTGGTGCACACGCCCTTTTTAAATATTTGAAATCCTTCAAATCTTTATGAAATGTTCGAAATTTTTGTGAAATCTTTGTTAAATCTTTTGAATTTTTTTTGAAATTGTTCTTAAATCTTTGTTTGTGAAATCTTTTTTATTCGTTGAAATCATTGAATTATTTGAAATCTTAGTGAAGTCTTTTCAAATCTTCTAAAATGTTTTAAAACCTTTTGAAATCGTTTAAAATCTTGGAAATGTTTTAAAATCTTTGAGATCTGGTGTACTGTACCCTTTTTCAAATCTTTGAATCCTTTATATCTTCTGAAAGTTTTAAAAGCTTTGTGAAATTGTTGTGAAATATTTGAAATCTGGTGTACGCTCGAAAACCGAGTGGTGAAACCCTTGAAAAATCTGTTGTATGGCCATGGGTCATTCTAATTCTGAAACTGAATTACCATCGAAATTTTCAACTAATAATTTTTGTAATTTGTAAGTTGAATATCACAAAAAATTCAAACAAAAATTATTTTTAAGAATCTTAAAATCTTTCAAGAGAATACACAAAATTTCCTAAGATTCCTAGAACATTTTTAAGTGATTTTTTATTTTGAATAATGAATTTTAAGAGAAAAGCGAAAAATATTTCCAAAAAATACGATTTTCTAAAATTTCGAAACAGAATGTAAAAAACTTTAAAGCAACTAGGATAATTTAAAATGCTTTATTAGTTTGAAAAATTAATTGTAAGAGAATATTTAGACAGATTTCAAAACATTTAAAGATTTCCAAAATTTTCAAAAAAACATTTGGAAGAATCTAACTGAATTTTCAAAGGTTTCAAGAGGATAACAAGTTTTTTATATCATTCCTAGGAAAATTTCCAATTATCTCTTTATTTTGTAAAATTTATTTTGAGTGAATATTTGAAAAGATTTAAAAACATCCAAAAAGATTTCCAAAATTGCTGAAAAAGAATCTCCAAGATTTTAAAGAAATTTCTTAAGTTTTCAGCATTTCTTAAAAATTTTAATGATAATACGGATAATTTTGAAAGATATTTAGCAGTTTAGAAACAATTTACAAAATAATTCAACATTTGAAAAGATTTCAAAAAATTACAAACAAAATGTAGATTTTTGAAGATTTCAGAATGAAATTTTAAAGTTTTTTTTTATGTGGATTTTGAAAGATTTCAAGATAATAAACAAATTTTCTTGCGATTCCTTAACATTCTATATTAGCGGAGACGAAATTAAAAACTTATAGAATTATTCACAATATGAAAGTCTGTTCATTGCAATCTATAAAATAATTAGTAAAGTCTACAAAAAATTCCTAGAAATCTCTTTATTTATTCTGTAGTGAGTAATAGATAAATTATATCTTGATAAATAAAAAACATTTCTGTAGCAAGATTTCTTCTAAACGAGATGTTTCGTTCATAATAGACTAAAAGATTTAAATTACTTTTGGCATTACAATAAAAGAACTGTTTTGAAAGAAAATTCAATTCAAGGTTCTTCTGAAAAATTCAAGGAGATTTCCAGGTATTCAAGATTCAAAAAAAAATCAAGGAGATTTTCAGGTTTTCAAGATTTTCAAGGTCGATGGACACCCTGGTGCTGGAATATAAAGTTGGTTTATTATAAATGGACAGTATACTCACGACAGATGGAACGCCAGAATGCAAGCTCATCAGAGGCGGAGGAGCATTCGTGAACCTACTTGGCCTATTTAGGGAACTTCTGTGTTCAGTTTGAACAATTTCATTGATTTTCTGTATCGCCACTGTGATTGGAAAAAATTAGTTTCAAAAATTAGAGAACAGTTGGATTCTCCAAACAAATTGTGAAGAAGAAAGTTGGAAGTCAAAAAAATATACATACAATCAATGTTGCGCTTTGTATGGCCTTGTATATACAAATAAAGTGGCCTTTCATTGGTGCAACGTTGTTTTTCGGGTTCAGTCATGAAACGACCACGTGTGGAAACAGTCGCTCCTGATAGTGATAAAAAAAAATTAGTCAAAAATGGGATTCGTAGCCTATTAAGAAATTAATTAGGTTACCCTTAGCTTCTCCTCCCTCCCCCAACTTCTTCCATCACTACTTCCCTCCTAACTTCCTCAACTAACACTCCCCTTCCTCTACTTCCCCATCCCCACCTTCATTTCTCAACCTTACCCCTCACTTCCCCTAGTTCCAAACCCCTGATTTTCCCTCAGTCCCCCAACCATCATTTTATCTATTTCCCCTCCCATCACTTCTCCAAAACTCATTTGATCTACTTCCCCTCTCTCATTTCCTCTACTTCCACTTCCCTCATTTCACCTCACTTCCCCAACACTAATTTCTTCTCAAAGCCCCTACTTCCACTCCCCTCGTTTCTCCTCACTCTTCTTATCATCCCTACTAACCCTCCACTATTTCCCCATACTTCCCCGCGATTCATTTCCCCTACTTCCCCACCCCTGATTTTCCCTCACTTCGACAAACCTCATTTTCTCTGCTTCTCCACCCCTCGTTTCCTTTAGGAGTCATCCATATATTACGTAATGCTTTTAGCGGAGAGGGAGGGGTTCAAGTGGAGGCGTTATAATGCTGTTACGATGGGAGAGGGGGAAGAATTAAAAAAATGTTACGTAAGGGGTCATCAACAATTTATTATTGTTTTTAGAAATTTACTCGTAGAATGCAGTCAGAAAGTCACAGTTTTTCTAAATTTTTCAACTGATTTTCAACTTTTCAGTTAGAGCGAGGCAGTAATTAAATTAATTTAACAGACATAATTGTTTAAACAATTTATTATTTATAATGATATTCTCTTAGAATAATGCTGCTCCACTTTTCCCTTAAAGCGAGGTAAAAATTATTAATATTTAACAAAAAAATAATTGTTTAAACAAATTATTATTGTTTATAGCTATGTTCTCCTATATTAATGCTAGATAGTTGTCTTTTTTTTCGGAAATTTTCCACTTTTTGTCAACTTTTCACTTACTGAGATAATAATTAATGCAAGTTAACAAAGATGATTGTTTAAACAATTTATTATTGTTTATAACTATTTTCTCTTAGATAATTGCTAGAAAGTTGCGGTTTATTCGTTGAAATTTTTGACTTTGCTTTGGCTTTTTAGTTATGAACAAATAATAAATAAGCAATACGGAGAATCATTTTCCAAACAATCTTTCATTTTTGTGAATATATTTTTCTGAAATAAAATAGATATATTAAATATTCTTCAAATTTTCTATATGGATCATATTATAAATGTAAATTTTTCTTGAAGTAGTTACTAAGAGCCTTTTTGTTTAAATTAATATTAATATTTGTTATTTTTTCCTAACTGAAAAGTCAAAGAAAAGCTGAAAATTTCAGAAAAACCTGCAACTTTCTAGCATTACTCTAAGAGCATTAATATAAGTGAAGATAGTTTATAAACAATAATAATTTAGTTTAAAAATTACGTTTGTTAAATTGTATTAACTATTACCATTACCATTGGGGCAAATATTTATAAACAATTATTTTTGTTGAATTTCAGTAATTATTACTACACTCTACGTGAAAAGTAGAAAAAAATTTCTAAATTTCAGAAAAAACCGCAACTTTTTAACATTTTCCAAAGATACTATTATTAAAAATAATAATAAATTGTTTAAACAATTATCTTCGTTAACTTCAATTAATTATTACCTCACTATAATTTAAAAATGGACCAAAAGTGGAAAATTTTGGAAAAAACTGCAACTTTTTAACATTATTCTAAGAGAATATTATTATAAATAATAATAAATTGTTTAACAATTATTTTAAATTATTTTTAAGAATCTTAAAATCTTTCAAGAGAATACACAAAATTTCCTAAGATTCTTAGAACATTTTTAAGTGATTCTTTATTTTGGAAAATGAATTTTAAGAGAAAAGTGAAAAATATTTCCAAAAAAAAACGATTTTCTAAAATTTCGAAACAGAATCTAAAAAACTTTAAAGCAACTAGGATAATTTAAAATGCTTTATTAGTTTGAAAAATTAATTTTAAGAGAATATTTAGAAAGACTTCAAAACATTTAAAGATTTCCAAAATTAAAAAAAAAAAAAATTTGGAAGAATCTAACTCAATTTTCAAAGGTTTCAAGAGGATAACAAGTTTTTTCTAAGATTCCTAGGAAAATTTCCAATGATCTCTTTATTTTGTAAAATTTATTTTAAGAGAATATTTGAAAAGATTTAAAAACATCCAAAAAGATTTCCAAAATTGTTGAAAAAGAATCTCCAAGATTTTAAAGAAATTTCTTAAGTTTTCAGCATTTCTTAAAAATTTTAATGAAAATACGAATCATTTTGAAAGATATTTAGCAGTTTAGAAACAATTTACAAAATAATTTAACATTTGAAAATATTTCAAAAAATTACAAACAAAATGTAGATTTTTGAAGATTTCAGAATGAAATTTTAAAGTTTTTTTTATATGGATTTTGAAAGGTTTCAAGATAATAAACAAATTTTCTTGCGATTCCTGGGAAAACTTAGAATGATTTTTTATTTAAAAAAAATTAATTTTGAAAGAAAAGTTAAAACAAAATTAAAATGTTTCTAAAAATGGGACGAAAAATAAAAGTCATGAAACTGAAAAATACCCGAAAAATAAAATATTCGAAATAAATAATCCCAGAAATTATCAAACTTGCCGAAAATTTAAAATTCCAGAATAATAAAATTCCTGACATTTTATTTAATATATTTTTTACTTATTCAACTATTTTTGAATGGTTTAGATTCGGAAATTTCATAACTAGGGAATTTCTCCATGTCGGTAATTTTACAATATCGGTTATTTTATGTCGAAAAACAAATTTGAAAGATTCTGAGAAATATTTTTTAATTTTGAAAGATTATTCAAAATTTTAGGAATAATTCCAGTAAGTTTGAAAGATATTTAGGAGTTTTTAGTTTTTGAATAGATTACAAATATTTTAAAACTTTGAACGATTTCGGAAAATTTATCAAATATTTTTAAATTTCTGGTAAACTTCTAAATCTTCTAAATATCTTAAAATGAGACGAAATTTTCCTAAAAATTGGAAAAATCCTGTAAAATAAAAAAATTATCTTCAAAATTTTCTAGATTCTTTTTCGACATATCTGAAATCTTCAAAAATAATTTTTTTTAGATAAAGATCATTAGTTATAAAAAATAAAGTTGCTATTTTGCTGAAAATTCGTTTAATTTTTGATTGAAAATTTATTTTTTCTTTTAAACTGGAAGTTTAACTATTCCATTTTTGGCCGAAATGGTATATTTTTAGTTGCAAATTCAATTGTTTGGTTAGAAATGCGTGTATTTTATTTAAAAAAATTTATTTGATAGAAATTGATCTTCTTGGTGTAAAATTCATCCTTTTTGGTTAAAAATACAACTGTTTGGTTAAAAAATTGGTCATTATTGATTAAATTCAACTGTTTTTTATTTCAAATTACAATAATTTTTTGGTTTCGTTTAATTTTGCATTGAAAATTAATTTTTTTAAACTAAAAATTTAATCACTCCATTTTTGGTTGCAAATTTATCTTTTTAGGTAAAAATTCAACTATTTGGTTGAAAGCGTAAACTATTTATTTGAATATCCAACTATTTGGTTGAAAATGCAACTGTTTGCTTGTAAATGCACGTACTTGGTTAAAATTCGTCTTTTTCATAAAACTTTGATCTTCTTGGTTGAAAATTCATCCTTTTTGGTTAAAAATGCAACTGTTTGGTGAACAAATTCATCATTTCAGTTGAATATTCAATTATTTGGTTGTGAATTAACTTTTTTGTTGAAAAATTGAAAATTCATCTTTTTTGGTTAAAAATGAAACTTTTTGGTTAAGAAATTCATCATTTTAGTAGAATATTCAACTATTTGGTTGTAAATTAATTTTGTTGTTGAAAATTCAACTGTTTCGTAATAAAATCGTATTTTTTATTTGAAACTTCAAAAATTTGGTAGAAAATTGTAGCGACAATTCTAGAGAGAAAATTGTAGAGAAATGTCGAGTTACAAATCGATTTAGATAATATTGACGATTCTGAATTAAATTGACAAAAAAGTCTTTTTTTCTTATGGGAAATACGTGTTAAACTTCATGGGGCTTGCGCCACATCTAAATATAATTTTTTTTTCAAAACAAAAAAATGGATTTATTTTTATGTGGATTCGAACAAATTTCCGGGCGATATGAATAAAATTTAAAAAAAAATTTGCAATGCATTTTTAAGCCACCCTATCCTGTGATAGAGAAATAAGAATTCTGATAAGGAGCCGTTAAAAAAAACGTAACGCTTTTTTCTGAAAATCTTGACCAGGAATAACGCTTTTTCTATAGTAAGTGTATGTAACTTTAACAAAACGTAACGCTCGAGGTCACCCCCCCCCCCCTACAGGTGTTACGTATTTTTGGAACGGCCCCTAATTTATAGACTAATGAATAATAGCTTAAATAAACATTTAATTTAATTTTGGATACTTTAAAAATATTACGTTAGAAAACTGGAAATTTTGCTCAGAAAATGAAGGTCATTTTCTACTGCACACTTTTTGATTTTTTGCCCGACTGATAAAATTCTGACTCTCGAGCAGCATAAAGTAAAAATAAATCGCTCCATAATAATATTCTATTCATAAACTACCCTCATGTTTTTCCTACTTTAACAGAAAGTTTCCGTCTTAGAATATTAATAGAAATTGATTATCTATACATATGTAATACAAAGGGATGTTTCCAGTGTTGGGTAAGTTACTTTTGTTTTTTGAGTAAGTAGTTACAGTTACGTTACTTTTTTTACTACCTTAATTTTATAATTTAAAAATCAAAGTAACAAAAATGATAATACATAAAAACTTAATTTAAAAAGAAAATCCTAACATTCTAAGTAAAAATATTGCATTTTCCACAAAATAGATGAATATTTAACAAACTAGTTGAATTTTCAACCAAAAAGATCAATTTTCAACAGAAAAGTTGAATTTCCAACCAAGAAATGTTTTCAGTCACTTTTTTCAACCAAACAGTTGTATTTTTAAACAAAAAATATGAAAATTTTTTACCGGAAGAAATTTATTTTCAAACCAAAAAGAACACTTTTAAACAAAAGAGTTGAATTTTCAGGCAAAAAGGATGAATTTTCAACAAAAAAGTTACTTTCCAACCAAATAGTTGGCATTTCTACCAAAATAGTAATTTTTTAAAACAAAATACATGAATTTTCAACCAAATGGTTGAATTTTCATACCGACAATATTAATTTTCATCAGGAAAGTGATTTTTCTACCGTTTTCAAACCCAGATGACAAACTTTGAACAAATAAAATAAAATTTTCCAACAAAAAAGTTAATTTTCAACCTAACAGTTGAATTTTCTAAAAAAAAAAACGAACTTGAAACAATATAGTTACATTTTCAACCAAAAAAATGAATTTTCAACTAAAGTTATTAATCTTCAACCAAGCAACTGAATTTTTAACAAAGTAGTTCAACTTTCAACCGTATAATTAAACTTTCAACCAGAAAAAGACAAATATTCAACAAAATAGCTGATTTGTACCAAAAAAGATGAATATTCAAACCAAAAACAACACTTTCCAACAAAAGAGTTGAATTTTCAATAAAAATGATTATTATTTTTCAAAGAACTAGTGGAATTTTCTACCAAAATAGATTAATTTTTAACCAAATACATTAATTTTCAACCAAAATGGATGTAATTTTAAACCAAAATGGATGAATTCTCAACGAAAAATATAATAGCTGATATTATTCTAACCTAAAAATATTTTAATTTGAAATCAAACAGTTGAATTCAACCAAAAAATCCTCAACCAAATTAGATTAATTTTCTACCATAATAGTTAAATTTGAAACAACAACAAAATATAATTTTTTAACAAACAGGATAATTTTGAAACGAAAAAGCCGAATTTTGAACCAAGAAAGAAACAAATACCACTTAATTGTTCAATTTTCAAGGCAAAAAGACGAAGTTTCTATAGAATAGTGGAATTTTTAACAAAATAAATGAATTTTCAACCACAAAAGATGAATTTTCAACAAAAAATATCACATATGATTATTATTTCAACCAAAAAAGATTTTAATTTGAAATCCAACACAGTTTAATTCAACCAAAAAAGACGAATTTTCAAGAAAATAGCTGAATCCTTAACCAAATCAGATTAATTTTCTACCAAAATAGTTGAATTAGCAAAAACAAATAAATGAGATTTTTTTACCAAAAGATATACATTTTGAAATAAAAACCAAGAAAGGAAAAATGTCCACTAAATTGTTGAATTTTCAAGCCAAAAAGACGAATTTTCCAAAAAACAGCAGAATTTTTCACCTGAGAATATAAATTTTCAACAAAAATTGAGTTTTCTACCAAATAGTTCTGCGAAAATTTAAATTTAATAAATGAAAATAGCTTTTTCTATACAAATTATTAAGGAAAGTTTATAGTTTAGTTGCAAAACTTTTTCTTGTGTAGTTCTGAATTTTACAAACATAACATTATTGTCTACTGAAAAAAATTCAAAGTACGTGTTTTGATAACGTTCTCTATTTTTTTTACCATATAGTAGAGTTTTCTACTAATAAAGATAAATTTTGAACCAAAAATGATATAGTTCAATTTTCAACCAAAAAGATGAGTTTTCAAACAAGCTTGTTTTTTTAACTTAATCTTTTTAAACTTAATCTTCTAGAAGATTAAGTTTTTACTAGAAAGACAAATTTTCAACAAAATACATTTCCAATTAAATATTTGAAGTTCTAACTAAAAAAGGTAAATTTTATACTAAAAGAAAATGAATTTTCGACAAAATTGTTAAAATTTCAACCAAAAAAATCAATTTTCTACCAATAATGGAATAGTGAAATTTTCAGATAAAAAGATGAAACTTCGAACAATGTCGTTCATCTTGCAACAAAAAAAGTGAATTTTCAACTAAAAAAGAAAACATTTTCAATCAAAAATGGAATAGTTAAATTTTCTGTTGAAAAATTAATTTTCAAACAGAAAAAAAGCAAAAATTTCAATATAATAGTTGAATTTTTAGCCATAGAGATAAATTTTCAACTAAAGTAATGAATTTTCAACCAAAAAATTACTTTTTAACAAAGTAGTATAACTTTGAACCAGAAAAGATGAATTTTCAACAAATATTGAATAGTTGATATTCCAACCAAAAAAGATTTTAAATATTTTAATATAAAATGAAAAAAAAATTGAATTTAAACAAAAAAGACGAACCTTAAAATGAAATACTTAATTTTCAAGTTCAAAAATAAATTTTTGACAAAAAAAAAAAAAAAAATAGTTAAATAACCATAAATAAAATAGTTCAATTTTCAGTTTAAAAAATAATTTTGAAACAAAAAAAGGAGGTTTGAACAAAATACTTAAATTTTCAACCAAAAATAATTAATTTTCGACCAAAAAGATGAATTTTCAAACAAGAAGATTAATTTTCTACCATAAAGTCGAATTTTCAACTAAAAAATTAATTTTTAACAAAAAAAATACTTTTAACAAACTAATTAAATTTTTAACCAAAGAAATTAACTTATAACGATAATAAATGAATTTAAAATCAAGAAGAATAATTTTCAATTTCCAAACACGTAGTTGAATTTTCAACTAAAAATATCAATTTTTAATAAATAAGAAAGAAATTTTCATAAATTAGTTAACGGGAAAAAACTGATTTTCACCAAAATAGTTTATTTTAATCCAAAGAGATGAATCTTCAACATACAACGTAAAATGTAACAGTTGATATTTCAAGCAAAAATTATTTGAAATTAAAAGCCGTTGAATTCAAACAAAGATGACGAATTTTCAACAAATCATGTAATTAAAAAAAAAGATAAGTTTTTAACCAAAAACAAATAAAAGACCAATTTTCAACAAAATTGTTAAATTTTCAACCAAAGAGAAGAAACTTCAACCCATAACATATTGAACAAAAACATTTGAATTCAACCAAAAGAAAGAATACGATTTTTCTCCAAAACAGTTTGGTTTTTCAATTTGAAAATATGGTTGTTTTCAATAGTCGTCATAAAAAATAGAAAACTTTTGAAAACATGTATTTTGAAACGTTCCTTCAGTAAACAATAATGTTAAAGTGAAATTCAATACAAAAAATAGAAAACTTTTGAATATTAAAGTGAAATTCAGAACTATGCAAGAAAAACAGATCGCGCACTCTGGTGAGTGGTAAACTCCCCCAGTAGTTAAATTTTCAACCAAAATAGGTGAATTCTCAACGAAAAATGTAAAAATTGATATTATTTCAACCAAAAAATATTTTAATTTGAAATCAACCACAGTTGAATTATACCAACAAAAAAAAAACGAATTTTCAAAAAAATAGTTGAATGCCCAACAAAAAGAGATTAATTTTCTACCCATAACTTACCTATAAACCTCTCTTGATGGGAGATATATAAAAAACACAAAGTAACTTTAAAGTAACCAAAATTAAAGTTCCAAGTTACTGCCAAAATCGTAACTAAATCACGTCACAAGTAACTTTTTAAAATAGTAACGAAGTTACCCTAAAAGTTACAAATAACGTAACTTTTTAGTAACTTAGTTACTTGTAACAAGTTACTACCCAACTCTGGACATTTCGCACGCACAATATTAACGTAAGTTTGAAATTTAGTGAATAAAAGTGAAATTAATAGCCAATTTCATAGTCTCCTATGCAAAATTTTCTTATTGCAATATTACATTTACCTGAAAATCCATTAATTTCGTCTTGGATGTAACCTTTGGTAAGTAATGTACGAGCCGTAGGTGGAGTTTCGTTGATTTCAAACTCCGTGGTATACATTTCTGCGCCTTTAAATCCACCGTTTGACGATGGCGATATCTAATTAATGAAAACAGATTTTCAAGTCAAAAAATACAAATTAAAGGCGTCTAGCGACCAGGGAAAACCGGAAATTTTCTCCATGAACTACGCCCCCCCCCC